>VUQH01049928.1:0-15694 GCA_015106775.1 Etroplus canarensis | reverse complement strand
TGATTTATGAATACTGTAAAATGTAGTCCCCATTTTCTTTCTTCCTCCCCCCGCCCCCCTCCTTTTTTTAAAAATTATTTTTTTTTTTTCTTTTTTTTTTTTTTCTTTTTTTTTTTTTTTTTTTTTTTTTTTTTTTTCCTTTTTTGCTGTGTTTTTTTTTTTTTTGGACTTTGTTGTACTTGTAAGCTGGCTAAATAAAGGGCCCTTTTAGTACACTTCCTGCCTTGTTTGTTGGAGCCCTGCAATTTGGGTCCACACTCACCCACACAGCAAACCCTGACACAATGATTTTATTTCACTAACCACACGCTCCAGATTTTACTAATAAATTCACTATAAAAGCTGCACAGTAAACTCCAATTATTAGTAATTAGGAATTATGAGAACTTGAAAATCATTACTGCCACTTATGCAAGTTTTTAATAGAACAAATACTAAAACACGACCTATCAGCTATAATCATTACATTTATTCATATACTACAGCAGTGTTTTATACCTATGAATGGGCTTCTATTTAGCCTTCCAGTCTGTCCAGATGATCACTGGGAATGATCCATTTATTAATCCAATTTATCCTTTTTCACCTTCCTCCCTATACCTGGTATTGCTGTGGAGATTGGGCTTCTGTCAGTTTCTGTGCACTTAACATTATCCTGTATTGGCTCTATGACTTCTGTAAGACAGCTACATTTTGGTTTGGCTGTGACTGCAGTGACCTTGTCAGTTAGAGTGGAGGATGTAGAGACACAGCTGCTTGTGTGTCCTCAGCCAATCTATATATGTAATTAAGGATCAGAGCAGGTGATTACCTGTCTGTGATCGATAACACATCCAAGCATTTCCTTTCTACTTCAGGCATATGAAACAGAAACATACAGATACATACTGTAGAAGTCAGGGTTTAACATGATCATAGCCTTGTTATTTCATCTACATACAGTTTACTATTCCTAGATGGATGCATAGATCCATCTATAAAAGATTACAATACCCTCAACAGTTTTGCATTATGGAGATAGATCACTAGTGTCTCATCCAACCTGTTATGTCATGCATGATCTACTTTAACAATTAAAAAAGGACCCTAAAAAAGGAACCTCACTGAGCATAACAACCTTCATCATGTTCCATTTTATTTAATAAATAGATTGTTTATTTTCCACCAAGGGCTACTGGCTCAGGCCAACACTCATTAAAGCTTCTTCATGCAGGATGTCAATTATTAATTCTCTCATTTATGACCATCTATTAGAATGCATGGCTCACAGCACACAGGAGAGACTGTGGCAGGCTTTGTGAATAAATTTCACAGAACAAACGGTTTTCAATAAAAGGAACTTTTGGCCTTTGAAAAAGCCTTTCATAACACAGCCCCTCTTGTTGCGTGCTGTTCAAAAAAAGGCTGGGTTGTAAGATGGCTCCTTTCTAATTGATGATAACCTATTGCAATAGAAATGCACACAGAAACAGAAAGGATTGGGTAGAATATGCTGCATTCAATACATGAAGAGCAAGTTTTACCCCTTTAGCAACTCAACAACATGGTGTTATTTGGACAAGCATTTCAGTAATGTATATATCTAGAGACTATATGTAAAAGGTAATATTGTGGAAATGTAGCATAGTACTTTTCTTGGAAAAGCATTTCTACATACTATCTACAGTAGATTACTGACATAAATAAAATATATCCTTAGAGTAAAAATTTGTGCTGACTTGGGGGGGTTCACTCTGCAGTTTGTATCAGAATGCAGCTGAATCAGGACCTCTCAGTTAAGAAAAGCAAACTTCCAAAGTGCAAAAAGGGACCGAAAAACACAAACTTATTCACAGACAGCTAAATCATTTTAGTACTTTGTGTCTTCATATCAGAGTCAAAGGACACACACATACACACACACACACATATATATATATATATATATATATATATATATATATATATGTATATATAGGAAGTGAGAGAGAGAGAGAGAGAGAGAGAGAGAGAGAGTATCAAGGCTGCGACATACCTCCAGTAGTGGTCCTTAAGCCTACCCGCCTACCTCGGGCATGAGAGATACGCACACTAACAGCGTTACTACAGCTCAGACATTGCCCTGATTAATAATGTCTGTGCCAGCTTCTGGAAGAAATGAATGTAGCATTATGGACAAGCCTTATTGTGACCATCACTGAAACCAACCAGCTGATTTATACCACAATAGCAATTTCCACCCAGGAATTAATAAAGTAGTCTGATTCTGATTCTCTTTCTGATGCTTGAGATGCCTGGCTACAGGATGAATACCAGCCACAAGGAACAGTACCCTCTATGGAAAAAAGACATGAGGCAAGGATCAAGGCAGCATGTAGGAAAGTTAGCCAAGCATCAGAACAGCAAAAAGGTGTGATGAAGAAGGGGAAGTTGTCTGAGGCCTTAGAGACTGCCAAGCAAAGACTCACAGCCTTGGCTAGCCACTTGAAGAGGTACACTAAAGAAATACTGTATAAGCAAGGAGAATAAACCAGATGTTCTCCACTGAACCAAATAAGGTGAACTTTCCGCGGCAGGGGAACAATATGAGAAGAGCCTCACCCAGTCTGGAGATGCTGCAATGCTGGAAGAGTATATGGGAGAAGAATGCAACACATAACATCAATGCTCAGTGGCTAGTGGATCTAAGAGCAGACCACAGCAACCTCCTTCAGCAGGCTCCAGTAGCCATCACAGTGGCAAACATCCAAAAAAGAGTCTTAAAAATAAAGAGCTGGACAGCACCAGGCCCTGACATGATCCACGCCTACTGGCTAAAGAAGCTAACTGCACTCCATGAGCACCTGGCAGCACAAATGAGCCAGCTGTTAATGGATGAGACAAACACAAAATGGCTAACTGAAGGCCAGACAGTCCCAAAAGGAACCTGAGAAGGGACCAGTCCCATCCAACTACAGGCAAATGACCTCTCTGTACAAATTAGAAGGTCCTGTCAGGCATCATAGTGGCTAGGATGACAGGTACATAGCTCAATACATGAGCGGGGCCCAGAGGGGAATTGGCAAGAATACCAGAGGACCAAACCACCAGCTGCTGATAGATTAAGCAGTCACTCAAGACTAGAAGACCAGACTGACCAACCTGTGCACCGCCTGGATTGACTATAAAAGCCTATGACTCAATGCCTCACACATGGATTCTGGAATACCTGGAAATATGCAAGATCAACAGGACCCCAAGGGCCTTCATCAGGAACTCAATGGGATGTGGAAGATGACACTAGAGGCCAACCGATAGCACAAGTCATCATCAAGTGCCAGATTTACCAAAGAGATGCAAAGTCCCCACTGCTGTTCTGCATAGGCCTGAACCCCCTCAGCCAGATCATCAACAAGACAGGCTATGGATATCTACTACAGAATGGAGCAAACATCAGCCAACTCCTCTACATGAATGACATCAAGCTGCATGCCAGAAGTGGACTAGACATCGGTTCACTGATCCACACCAACAGGATCTACAGTAACAACATCGAAATGTCATTCGAACTGGAGAAGTGTAGAAGGATGGTAACAAAGAGAGGTTAGGCAGTCAGACCAGAGGGGATTGCACTACCAGAAGGGAACATAGCAGACACAGAGGACATCTATCCACCTGAGAATCCCACAGGCAAATGGGAACCATGAAGAGGTCACTAGGGAAGCTGCACCCACCAAAAACCTGCAGAGAGTAAGGCAAGTCCCGAGGAGTCAGCTGAATGGAAAGAACAAAGTCTGGCAATCAAGACCTATACCGTGCCAGTCATTAGATACCCCACTGGGATAATAAGCTGGCCAAAAGAGGAGATAGAAGCCACTAACATAAAGCTTCTTACAATGCATGGAGGGATTCACCCCAAATCCCACACCCTGAGGCTGTACACTAAGTGGAAGGAAGGAGGCCAATAACTAGAGAGTGTCAGAACCACTATCCAGGAAACAACAAAACAACAAAGATCAAAGATCCATGAATACATCAGAAAGATGTCCATGACTAATCATGTGTGATCATTAGCGAATACCTCAGGCAGCAGAAACCCGAGACAAAAGAGGAGCAAGAACAGAAACGATCATGGAAGGACAGGCCCCTGCACGACATGTAACACCGACAGGTAGAAGTGGCTGATATTGAAAAATTCTTCCAATGCTTGGACATAGCTGGACTGAAAGATGGCACAGAGGCACTAATCATGGCAGTGCAGGAACAAGCTCTGAGCAGAAGATTGATAGAGGCTGGGGTCTACCACACCAGGCAAGTCCCCTGTCATTGTCTGGGCTGCTGCCCCTCCACTGTGGCATCCTGTTTCCTCCTTGGATTGATCCTTCCTAGGGGCTCATCGTCTCCACCTGTGACTGATACACACCTGCTTCCCATTTCCACCTATTCCTGCCACATTTAAGACCCAGTTCTTTGCCAGTATCTCTCCCGATTGTTAACCTACCAATAGTGGTAACATCAGGGTTCTCGAGTACCCTTTGACTAGTTATCTTTCATCTTCTCATCTTGTCCTCTCATCCTCTTTTTTTCAGTTACACTTTATTGTGGGCCTCAAGCCACCTCTGGGAGCTTCCTAGAAAGGATTGGACCTACCCTCTGGAACCACTCATTAGAGCTAGACTTGCCTTCCTGCCTGCTTTCACTAACATCCTTGATTTCACATCCGAACACCTGCTTTCTAAAATAAACTGGTTAAATGCTTCTAGACTTGTGGTCTGTATCTGGGTCCTTTTAAAATCACGACAACCCCAGGTGCATTCTATGCAGACATGCCCCAGAGACAATCCCGCATATAACAGCAGGGTGCAAGATGCTAGTAGGAAGGATCCAAGTAGCTGGTAAAATGTATAGGTACATCTATGCCAAGTATGGAATGGAAGTCTCAAGATCAAATGGAACCTCCAAAGGTAATGGAAAATGATCAAGTTAAGATCCTGTGGGACTTCCAGATACAGATGGACAAACTTCTGATGGCCAACCAACCAGACATAGTAGTGGTGGGCAAGCAGAGGAAGAAGGTTGTAGTGATGTACGTAGCAATCCCAAGTGATGACAGTATCAGGAAGAAGGAACAAGAGAAGCTTGAGAAATACCAGGAGCTGAGAAGAGACAGAGGAAGGTGTGGAAGGTGAAGGCAACAGTAGTCCCTCATACTGCACAGGGAGCAGTACATTGCAGGTGCACAGGTAATGTATAAAATCTAAACTTCGCAAACTCAACCATGGGCCTCTCATTTAAAAGTCACTGCAGCTTAAATCAGTGTGCATGTCAGCCCAAACAATTACATGCATTGCCAGAGAGAGGTTGTAGGAGAAGAATCCAAAAAGCAGGTGCCGAATGCTTCGAAAGAAAAAAAGATGATTAGATTAGAAATAGACAACTGAGGAACTGAGAGGCTCTCAGTATTAGTGAACACTAATAATTTCATCTCAGCTACAAGAATAAACAGAGGTACATTCTGAGAAAGAGAAAAGAGAAAATTAACCTCCTGAATAATGAAACTAATGGTACAAGATCACACCCAGGAGAGACACATACCAACCAGTACCGAGACTGCTTTAAATTGGTGGGGGATAGTGAGGTCTTGAGAAATCAATTTATCAGAGTGTCATTTCCAATGAAAGGATTCTTCAATAATGCAGACCTAGTCAACACTGCTCAAATAAACCAGCTCTCAATATGCACCACTGATGGTTAATTTTTACAATAAACCATTGATCCTGAAACCACCCCAATCCATTCTCCAAATTGCCTCAAGTGCTAAGAGCAGCAGTTTACAGCACCCCTGGCAAAAGAATGCATGTTGAACTTCTTTTCTGTCTCCACATCTTTCTCTCTTTATCCCAATCAAATAATAATTTCCCTTCACCCTTCTTTGCCCTTTTGTTTTGATCATCTCCTTTTTTCCTTGTTTTTTACCCCCTCTCTTTTGTGTAAATGTAAAAACAAGTAGGGACTAAACAGTCATTTCTATTAGGAACAAATGATCCAGCATCTTGCCCTTATTAGCCCTTAAGACTACTACTACTTCTACTACTACTACTGCTACTACTACTACTACTACTACTAATAATAATAATAATAATACAAATCTTTTACCTGTGAAGAATATATATACATCCTTTCTTTTGAGTTTAATTTAAACAATCCACTAAAGTGATTTCCTAACTATAAAAAACATTATAAATCTGTATCCTATCAAAATATTAGAAACAATCGCAGAAATAAAACAGTCATAAATATAGCCTTTAGCTGCCTATCTTAACTATCCATTTATCAATAACTCACAGTAAATGGACAAACATCTGCAAGAAACGTATAGAGGTTTAGTCTTCCTATCACATTTCTGTCACTTTTTCTTATGTCTCTTTTATGCTCTCCTCCCTTTACTATCACATGACTGAAATTGTGCATGTGTTACCAGTTTTTTGGAATACAACCCATTCAGAGTTGGCAGAAGGTGTGGGTGACACCATGTACCCAGCTTTGGGATTTCCCTACAGGCACCCACATACAAATGAGTTCACACATGCAAAAAAATTAATTGTGCATGTATGAACTCATTTGTATGTCATTTTTCAGGGCTGGAAGACACAGA
The DNA here is from genome assembly GCA_015106775.1 of Etroplus canarensis. NCBI lineage: Eukaryota > Metazoa > Chordata > Actinopteri > Cichliformes > Cichlidae > Etroplus > Etroplus canarensis. The sequence goes on along the minus strand of VUQH01049928.1, from coordinate 9,081 downwards.
GATGCAATTTTATATAAACAGCCATGTTTCCACACATAGAAAACACTAATATCCAGTGGCAGTTGGCTGGTTATGAAAGCAGCTCTCTTGGCATCACCTGTATCTATCCTCAACTACTTGACTGATTATGGCCATGTGTCTTTTCTTTGTGTGTGTGTGTGTAGCCCCTTTTTGTTTTCTTGTTTTGTTGTGTGTGTGTGTGTGTGTGTGTGTGTTGGGGGGGTGCATTATTATATAAGTTATGCATTTTCCCTGTGCTATCACCAAAACATTTAAAGGGCAAATGAAACAATTTTGCCAAAAATCACAAAAAGTCACTTTTCCAGTAGTATATAATTTAAATTATCATGTGATACATGTTTTCCAACCATATTTATTAGAAAACTAATGATAAAACCGAAATATATTGGAGATTTCATGCTTTTTACGGAAGTTGCCGAGCTCCGTGCTGCCCCGCGCATTTGCTCGTGCACCTTGAAACGTCACAAGAGACACGCACGGTCACTCAGTCATTCATGCCGGTGCTGAAATGGTGAGCTTTCCTGCAGACCAGGACAATTTAAGTGAGCCTGAGGTGAACCTAAACATCCACATACGAGGTTACATGTTTGAACCGCAGGCTGACAACATGCATTTTACCCATGAGCCAAGCGCTAGCAGTTAAGACTGTGGACATCAGGATAAACACGTCTCAGCCAGAGAATATTAATGCAGAAGCTGCTTATCCACCACACCAAAACCTGGACTGGTAAGAGATATTCTTCAGTATATTTTTGTCTCAGAAATGGTAACTTTGTTTTAAAAAGAGCTATATTCCACCTCCCAAATGCATGTTTACAATTTACAGAGACATCACCCTCTCCTCAGTTTTGCAAAAAACAGACCTCAACACACCATATATGAAACTAAATATAATAAGTCTTTAATAAGATAATGACATCCACCCATGGTTTATATACACGCTTTCTGTATTCCTGTCATGCAATCGTGTGAGTGTGCAAGTGTGGACCCAAAACGCAGGACTCGAAGGCAGAGGGAAGTACATAAAACGGGCTTTATTTAGCCGAACAATCAAAATAACAAACTCCAAGGATAACTGAAGGCTGGGCACAACGGGAGAGGAACACGCTCACGAACAGGGACACGGGGCAGACAAAGGCAAGGGAATAAATACACACCAACTAACAAGCAACCAGACACCGGAGTGCACAGCTGAGTACAATCAGCGACAGGAAGTAAACGGAACGCAAGGGCACCAGACAGAACGGGCTTCAAAGTAAAACAGGAACTGGCAGGGAGACAAGACAGGAGACACTGAGAATACAAAAAGGGCTCGAGAACTCAAAAACCACAACAGAAGATCCAGGTCATGACATACTAAAGTCGCTACCATTTCAGCTGCAAACTTACATGACAAGCACAAATTCAGACACACTCTGAAACTGTCACCACTATTAGAAACTTTCTTGTAAATCTGCCCACTTTGCAACTGCTCCTTTGGGTTTTTTTCTATTCTCTGGGGTTTTAGTTTCAATCCAGATTATTTAGCCAGCGTGGGATTTTTCGTGAAGCTGAATCATGAATGGGTGGCTTCCAGGTCTCTTTCCTGCCAAAATTTGTAATCCAGATAGCTCATACTTTCTTTTGATGTGGCTTCAGTGGAAACTTGAACATTCCCAGGCACATTCCTGATGCATTTTTACAGCCTACCGCGACGCAATAGCACATAATACTCAAGAAAAATCAGCTGAGTTTACCTGAAAGTAAATGAGCAAGACTGACCTGTGCGTCTCCACTGACGTCACGGCGGATGGTAAAAGCCGAGTGGCGATTTGAAACCAACGGACAGTTCCGTACAGTACAAAACCTCAAAATGCTCATAATTAAAAACATATTTTGAACAAATATCCAAACCTTTAGGGGTAAAATTGCACTGCTAATCCAATTATGTGTTTTCTCAAATTGTTTCATTTGCCCTTTAAGACATGTTACTAGAAATACCACCAACTAATGAATGAGTTCTACTTTCCACATTGCAATGTAGGGAAGTGCTTTCCCAGATTACAGTAGAAATGCCAGTTTTAACCAGTGAAGGATCCCACTGGGAAATGCTATATTTCTTTTAACCTATTTGGCAGTGATTTCAGTTTTCTATAAATTATTTTCAAGCTTTCAATTAAATGTGGCCTCTTGAGAAAAAATTGAGATGGATATGTGCGTTACTACAGTTCTGTGAAAAAAAAGAAGAAAAAAATCTCACTCGACTGCTTCTGTGACAATTCAGAAAGAAGAAGAAGAAACAATCCTTTATTTGTCCCCACAATGGGGGAAATTTCAAATAAGAAGGTAAAGACCAGTCGGGTGTCGGAAATTAAACGACCTTGATTAACTGATCATCAGCAAGTGTGACTATCTCTGTGAAAATGCTTCGTTAGTGTGCTGGTCTGGAGCATTCAAGTGTATGTTAACACGAAGTCACAAGGTTCCCAGAAGATGACATTCCTGCATACTCACCCCAAGGTCAGACAATGCAATGTTCAGTTAAAGTGCAAGAAATCCAAAGAGCTACATCTCAGACTCTACAGGCTCCAGTTCACATGTTAAATGTGAGCCCTGATGACAGTACAATTAGAAAGTATGGTTTGCTCAGAAGGGTTGTCTGGAGAAGGCCACTTCTTTCTAAAGAAGGACATGCCATACCACTTAAGTCTGTAAAGTTGTATCTGAACAAATCACAGGACTTCTGGAACAATGTAATTTGTGAATATGAGACCAAAGTAGAGATGTTTGGCCATGAAGCACAATGCCACATTTGTTGAAAACCAAACAAAGCATATCAGCACAAACACCTCATGTCAACCATCAAGCAAGGTAGGAGAGGGGTAATGGTTTATGCTTGTTTTGCAGCCACAGGACCCAGGTAGCTTGCAGTCATTAAGTCAACCATGCCAAAGAATTCTTAAGTCAAATATGAAGATATCTGTCTGACAACCAAAGCTTGGCTGACACTGGGTCATACAACAGTACAATGATCCCAAAGACACCACCTACAACAGTTTGGCTGAAAAACAAAAAGAATCAAGGTGTTACAATGACCCAAAGTCCAGACCTCAACTAGGCTGAGGCGGGACCCTAAGTGAGCTGTCCTTAAACAAATACCTACAAACCTCAATAAACTGAAGCAACATTTTAAAGAAGAGTGGGCCAAAATTTCACCACAGTAATTTAAGACTGATAAAGTCATACAGAAAATGAGTACTTTAAGTTACTACTGCTACAGGTGGTGCTACAAGCTATTGGATCATGGGCTATATCTGGTTTTTCAGAGGATTTTATCCAGTACTGTAAAAACTTTATTTCACATGACTTTATGTGATGAAGAAATGACAAAATATTCAGAGTATTTTGACATATTTAAGATTCTCTTTTAATTGATTTTCATTGATTTTATTGATGGATGAGTCAATGGCTGAATCAAAATGGCACCGGCAAGAGATTTATAAAACCTCTATTGTTCATTATATTCCTGTCTCATGTGTAAGAATCTCTTCTGGATTTACTGTTTTTCATAGTTTTGATTTGCGTTTCAATTGTCTTTCAACATTTTCTATTGGTTTTATTTGAGTCCACTTTTCTCAATTTGGTGTTTTCAGAATTTCTTGTGTTTCTGCCACCTGTCTTCTTTTCATTTAGACTTTCTATCATCTCCCATCTCTTTCTTTTTCTCTGTCACTCACTCAACCACTAACTTTATCTATCATTTTCTGCAAAGTGGCTGGTGCAAGATACTCAATATGTCAGAAAGGGCCAACTCAAAACACTCCCTCCAGATATCTTTGCGGCCATGTCTCTGACTTGTTTGTATGTTCAAATACTCTCTTATGCAGCAAATAAGACAACAGCCCTACGTTTGCACTGGGCCTCTGTCACCTTTGCCTCACCCTCAAGTAGTTGTTGATAGAAAGTTTTCTTGTTTTCATTTGTGGTTCTCAAGTTCCCTGGAAGTCAATTTTATTCAGAGAACACAGTCTGCCTGTCGCAAAGTGATTCAAAGACAAAAACAGATAAGAACAACATTAATAAAAACAAGTAAGAGAAATGTTACCTCACAAGCTCGGGAAAAGGACTTGCTTTTAATTCTTTTTATACTTTAATTAGGTTGCTTTAGGCAATTTCCTGGAAATCTAGTTTTTCACATTAATTATATAGAGAACGTTGGCAAACTACACATTCTTTTAGGGTAAAAAGACTTCTTAAAATAGTTATATCACATAAGATATTTTATTAATGAATATAAAGTAAATTGCCTATTAGTATTTTTAGCCCATGTAATTGCTCTATAGCAAGTCTTACTGTTCTGATACAAATAAGAGATTAAGTTCTTCAGCGGATCCATTTTTAGTCATGTCATTTCCAGTAATGAGAACTGGACCACCACATTAACAAGATCTGTCTATAAGCTGCAAAAATGATTTACAGATTGGTAAACTAATTGATTTTTCACATCAAATCCAATTTTGATAGCCTCAGGCTGCCAGTAACGTAACCACTTCAATCTGAGGCCATCATTGTCATTATTTTTAACTTGAAGCGATCCAGTATGTCTATTTTATTTTATACAAAATGATATATGAGTTATGAAACAACACATGCTTTAAACTCAGCAATCTTTTGGGTGTTCTGAGACAGAGAAAAAATAACAGCATTTGTCATTATTCTGTTATTTCTACAGCTGATGAGTAGCTCTTGTGGCTCTCTGTTTTTTAACTGTCAGGAGCAAACATTAAAGTAGGAGTGTGATGTTTTCAAACATAAAAAATAAAACATACACTTCAACACAGATAAATTCTATTTGACTTTAGTTTCCTACCATCAGTAGTTATTCTTTTCATTGTTATTGTGATCTTTCCTTCAAAATGCTTACTTATTATTTCAAAATGATTAGTAACCATTCCAAGTTTTTTCTTTAGTTTAGAGGACTTGTTGAATTTCCTTTCTGTTATTGTGAATGGGTCAGTTCATTGAAAGTGCAAACAAAAAGCATTTCTTCAGTTAGCTTGATGATGACAGATTTGCCTTTTATTTTTGAATGTAGATTTGTTTCATTAGCTGCACAATAATGGCTTTGTATGGTTACCTGAAAAATCATGGTTTGGGGTAAAATTGTTGCATGAATGGCACTCTTAACTTCGTGATGCCAGTGATGAAAAAAAAAAACAATTTAAAATTCACATATTCTTTCAACTCATCTAGCCACCCTAACCTACTTTGACTACAGTATTTATTAATTATTAATTATGACTTATATAAACCTACTGTATGTTGTTTGGCCTGTGAGAGACTTGTGACTGGTCCAGAGTTTACCCTGCCTCTTCACCAGTGACAGTTGGGATGAGCAGTCCCATCTCAACCCTGCATTGGGTACAGCATTGGGTATTGACAACAGACTCAGTCAGTGCAAAATTATCAGAAAAATTTAAAAAAAACAGCACCAACATGGAATAAGCCACAGAAATGGCATAAAAGTGTACAAACTGTTTCACAGATTGTTACCTTAAACATCTTCCAAGTTTAAAAAGATGCAAATAAATGATTTTTTTTTTTAATTTTAGACAATTAACTGAACAGTTCCTTTTCCCTTAAAAGAAGAGATGGAAACTAACAAAAACAGTGTGTATATGTTAGAGCGAGTGTGTGTGTGTGTGTGTGTGTGTGTGTGTGTGTGTGTGTGTGTGTGTGTGTGTGTGAGAGAGAGAGAGAAAGAGAGACCTTCCATTAACAGTGTTTTTATTGATGAATCCTCCAGTCATCTGGAACTCTGTTAGCCCACAGTGCCATTGGCTTCAGGGGTGCCATGGCAAAACAATAAGTAGGATAAATTACATCATAGCTACCTGCCATCGTATGAACGAAGAGAGAGTGAGAGTAAGGCTGACAGAGCAGATGAGAAAGAGAGTGGGTGAATTTGGGTAAGACAGCAACAGATGCTTAAACAGTGAAATGGGAATGATGCTATGCTGTGGTAAAATGTGGCAAAATATGATATAATACAGGAAGAAAGGAGATCAACGGAGGGGAATTGTAATGAAAATGCTGGTTATAAGAGTGAAAGGGGAAAAGGGTGATGAATATACAGCTAGATAATACTGTAATGACCTCTCAGGGGAAATTAAAAGTTATGGTACAATAATTTATATGTTACATTTGTGTCACTGGGGCAAGAGCATGACATCAACTCACCCAGTGTCATTAAAACACACTTGCTCCCTTTACAGCAGCCATTAACGTGTGTATTATATTCATATTATGTCTGAATGAGTTGTAGCGGCACCCTACTTCAACCCTGTCCTCTTCTAAATATTTTTATATTTTACTATTTTCATTTGCCAAAATATGTTTAGGGGTAAAGATGTTTTCTGTTTGGACTTTATTTATTGGAGAGATTTTTTTTAATCTTTGCAGTGTGATTCTGCTGAGTGAATGAAGGTCAAGATGGCTGTTAAATTGCACATTATTATTTTTTTTTAATTTGGTTGCATACATTTTAATAAACAATAAAAGTGCAGATGAGGATTGTGGTTTTGAATAAATATTCTCACTGAATCTTATTCTAGCCAAGTTAATGTCACATAATCAAAGATTATATTTAGTGATGTTATAGTCATTATTTAAAATGAGATATGCAAAGGTTAATTCCCTGCTAAGGGAAAAGGACTTGATCAATTTAATCAGTTTTTCTAATTTTTAAAAGTAACAACTAGATTAAACAAGGTAACAGGGGAAAATTACAACCGAAAAGAAAAAAAGAGAATTCCCCTTTCTTTTATTTATTTTTTTACATTTTTAACCAGGTATATGTAGTTATTTGTAAATGTTATAACCTGCATTGATTTCATTCACATTTGTGATGAAACAACCTTCCATCTAACATGTATTTCTTTCACAATGCTCGACACATCACTGCAACAGTTGGTGATTTTAAAAAGTCACGAAGAAATCGTTATTGTTCATGTGTGTGTGCGCGTGAGTGTGTGTGTGTGTGTGCGTGTGTGTGTGTGTATCTATACACCCCTGAAGGCATGGCAGTAGAGCACGAGACAGAAACAAAATGATGAGTGTGTACAGAATGTCTGATTTCAATTCGTGTTTGGTTTGTTTACCATGTCACGAAATGGCTTGATGCAAATATCCTACACCCATTACATGAAGGTTAACCCAGGTAGAAGGACTGCCATGTCAGTTAAGGTGTAACCAGATGTCACATTAAACTAAAAAGGACAGAACAGAAAGTATAACAGACCGCAGCTCATCAAACACTTTGACATTAAGTAGATGTCAGAGAACAGCCTGTGAAAGGAATGACATGTCAAAGCTACCGGTGTTGAGAGCCTCTGCAAATATAATACCACATGGTCATCCGTATGTAACTGCTCCTCGATATCATCGCAAACCACTTTTCAGTTTCAAACAGTTCCCAAAGCTATTTTAATAGGATTTTTTTATGCACTTTTATTTACACTAAGATTAAGACTGATGTTAAAACTGCATGCCCATCAGTCAGATGTTTTCTAAGGGACTGCACCTGGACAAGCTTGGTTTTTTCAGTGGCATTTAGGAAGCCAGTGAAGGTTAACTTCATTAAAATAATCAGTTATCTGTCTTTGTGTCTGTCTTTCTGCCACAGGGCAAACACTTCAAGCAGCCCGACTGATTTGGACATCCAGTACATATTATGTCATGCATCTTTGTACTGATCTCATGATACTGAGCCAACTTCATTTCCCATCACCCCTTTTTACCTTCCCAGATACTTATCGGACATCAGCACAACTCTTCGTAAAAGTATCCTTAACCTTGGCAGTCTCCTTACTGTGAACAGGTAATGGATACGCAGGCAGGTGAATGGACTGCAAGTCAGTTCATATTGGTTTCACACACACACACGCACAGCAAAACACACACCTCAGAGTCTGTTAATGTGGCAGACAAAAGAGATGCCGATCGATTGCTGGCAAGGCCAGACATAAGAAAAGCACTAGTCAGGAAATAATGCCCCCCACACACCTTGGTTGGATGCTCACAGGGTGAGCTAAACGCTGATCGAGGAGGCAGTATGAAGGTGAATACTTTGTGATTAGAAAGCCCTGATGACATAGGAAATGTTCAGAGACATTCTGCTGGCAGTTACCAGCTTGTAGGCCAGGAGGTTCATTTATCACAGACTCTTACCAGGGTCTCTGTCAGTATTCTCAGGGTCTGCAATAAAACTTGATGTTATGGAGCCAAGTGTGATGGTGCCAGATTGGCACAGCACAGGTTTTTAAGTCCGCCAGCACAGATACTGACACAGACTCTGGTGCAAAAACACCGAGTGCAATGTTTGTTCCGGCTGTGAGCTGGAGAGAGAAGCCCCGCAGGTAGTAAAATCCCAGTCTCAGTTGGGGGAGCATCAGACCTTTGATACAAGGATTGCTACCTTTTATTTAATTTTTGATGTGTTCTTGAAATTTGAGAGGAGCTCTAGGATGTGGCTCAGTACATGATTATTAACTCTGCTGTCCTTCAGAAGGAAGGTGAGCACAAAAGAAAAAAACAATCTTTATATCAATAAAGACACACACTGTAATTACAGTTTCATTTTATAGTCATGGAACCCTCTTGCCTTCTATTGTAACTTTTTATCAGAAATTGCTAAAGGCTATGATGGTATGTTTTGCCTAGTATCATATTTTGGGATTATGGTATGTATGTATGTATGCATGTATGTATGTTTGTGTTTATTTATTCATGTATCTATTTATGACATCATATAATTTGTGGCATGCCTTAAATGCCATGCATATTGGGCAGGTGATTATTTTGACCATATTGTCCTTTTTATGCTTACTTTTCAAATCTAAGCTGTATAAACTTGAATGCCTATTGGATTTAAGCATACGAGGTGATGTGCATTTGTGTAATGTGGGAGGGTTTGGCCTTAGGAGATCAACACCCAATATCAGGTGTGCACAATTATTAGGCAGCTTCTTTTCCTCAGACCTCTTTTCTGGCCCATTTTGCCTAACAGACTCTGAAAAATCA
>VUQH01049921.1:22942-47898 GCA_015106775.1 Etroplus canarensis | reverse complement strand
GAGATGGCGCAGTTGTCTACGTGACCTCAAATCCACACCTTCTCCATCGAGTAAACGGAGCAGAAGACGAACAGTTTCTCTGTCAGTCACAATGTCATTCATCCAACACTTCTGGTGCATCCAGTGATACCCATGAGACTGTCCTGAGGTTTCCAGTTGTGCTTGTATAAAAGCTGCTACCTCTCCCACCTCTGTTTTGTTCTTTCTGCGCCAAAGTCTGTTGTTGTGTAAAATCATTTTGAGAGTACGTTTGCTGATAGTAACGCCATGTGATTCAGCTAGTAACGCAAGGATTTTATCATTAGTAAAACTACTCAGCAATTTGCACATTCATGACCGGTATCTGTAGTACCGGTAGCTTAGCTGTAGCATTGGTAGCTGAGGCCTTCAGCTTCCAGGTAACAAGGAAATGACATCATTCACATAGGTTCCTGATTGGCAGAGGTAACTCGAAATTTAGAGTTATTTTCTCGAAATTTCGAGTTAATAACTTGGAATTTCCAGTTATTTTCTCAAAATTTCGATTTAGTAAGTCAAAATTTCGAGAAAATAACTCAAAATTTCAAGTTGTGGAGTGCATTTTTTTTTTTAGTGGCGGAAACAAGCTTCCATATAAGCTTTTTGAGCTTCTCTTCCTTTAAGCCAACCCTTTTCTAAATTGGCTGCCTGTCGCAGTCATACAGCCAGAGCTGTGTGCCTGAAATGACCATGTTGGAAATATTCTCTCTCCCTGACATCATAAAAACACAAGAGTAGAAAAAATGTCTGAAACTGAGTGCTTAGAGCAGTCTGAAGCCAGCAATTTTGGCTCACAGAAATTCTTTGTACATACACTGACCTCATTATTAGAACATCTGCCGTTGTAATGATAGATTTGTATTTGATAGGAAATAAAAAAGTGCAATAGGTCCCCTAAATTGTTGTTTTTATATAATAACAAGCCAGTTATATTGCAAAAACGAGAGATCGTTCCCTATTTATTTTGCTTTCTTTATGTGTGTGTTCAGTAGAACTACAAACCTAGAAGCACCAGGGGGATTTTTGCTCCTCTTAAAAAGACAGCATTTGGGATATTTTTAAATTTATCTGTTCATTTTTTTTTTTAAATTTTTTTTTTTTTGCATGGGCAGGGCGGAGGGTCTTTAAAATGATGACAGTAAGCTATTTTTGCCATACACTTCATTTTCTGTATCTTCATTATCAGGGTTCTTGTGTAAAATTGGGCTGTAACTGATGTATGATTCACGCATGAGGATGATTCATCACTCATTCACGATAATAAAGATAACAGCATGCGCTTTCCAAGTTTGGTTTTCCTTCCCGCCTTTTAAGAAGAGAAAATAAAATAGTAAACTAATGAAGTAACCACAGCACTCAGGAAAACAAAGGTGTGCTTATTTTTACACAGCAGGGTGGATTAAAATGCTCTCCAACTTTCTATTAGTAGTAAAGTGTACTACTATTAACACTGAAATAAACAGCCTCTCTCCTCACTGCTCTTCACACTTCTGTGGAGCAAGATGAACAGCAGCACTTTCTTTTATCTGTTCTTAATAATAGAATAACAGTAAAATTGTTTACCTAAAAGGATGCCGATTATTATTTTTTCCTGTCGTAAATCACTGTAGGCCAAATAGTCAACTGCAAATTAAATGTTGCATTGCACCATTAAAATGTGCCACTGCGGGAACAACAGCCATAGAGAAATGGCTCTTTAAAACTTGTGATGGAATAATAGTAATAACTGAATATGGCCTTGGTCATATATGTGTACCCCTCCAGCTGGTGTCACAATTACTTGACCAAAGTTTATAATAAATGACCTCTGAAAATGTGACAGTGAATGGGGACAGAGAGATAGATCTGTTTGTCACATTCCTGTGCCCCATACGCAACACAGTTAAAGGAACACTGCTTTTATTTACTGGCTTAATTGAGCCATGACCTCCAGCTTGATGGTGTGATGCTGGGATGAGAACTAGCACCTCCAAATCTGAAGTCATGGTTCACAGCCAGAAAAGGGTGGCGTGCTCACTCCAGATTGGGAATGAGTTACCACCCCAAGTTCAAGCATCTCACGAGTTAGGGAAGAGTGGAGCAGGAGTTTGACAGGCAGATTGTTGCTGCATCTGCTGTCATACGGACACTATGCAGGTCTGTTGTGGTGAACAGAGAGATGAGTGTGAAGGTGAAGCTGTTGATTTAGGGGTCGATGGTCATGAGCTCTAGGTTGTGTCTGAAAGAAAGAGATCACAGATACAAACAGTGAAAATTCGTCTCCTCCTGTGGGTGTCTGGGCTTTTCTTCAGAAATAATGTGAGGAGCTTGGCCTTTTAGGAGGGCCTTGGAGTTCAGCAGCTACTCCTCCACATCAAAGGGAGCCAATTGAAGTGGTTTGGGCATTTGACTGGCGTGCCTGGAGGGCGCCTCCTGGGTGAGGTGTTTCAAGCATGTCCTACTAGGAGGAGGCCCCTGGGCAGACTCATGACACGCTGGAGAGATTATATCTCTTGGCTTGGCTTTGGGAATGTCTCGGTGTCCCCCTGGAAGAGCTGGAGTTGGTGGTGGGGAAGAGGGAGGTCTGGGGCTCTCTGCATAGACTCCTGCCCTTAACCTGTAAAAGTGGCAGAAGATGAATGGATGGATGGATGGAAGGGTAATATGAAACATGGACATAGCCACTGTGGTATCACCCACTGATTGGTGAAGTTCTGGTATGAAGCCTCAAGCTGAGCATTTTTGCATCTTCGGTGTTTTGAAACCATATCTGACCGTGAAACCGCATGCTGTGCTGTGTAACAGGATAATCCTGGATAATCCTCCTTTTTGACACTTCGAAAGACTGTGGTCAAATTTACTGAGGTCAAAGGATAAGGGCGCTGAGGGCTCATTTTACTAAATACAACCAGAACTGAAGGAGTTTCCCCCTGCTGGCCATTAAAAAGAATGACGGTTTAAGGTACTTCCCCATGGGCTTCACTTCTCTGGAAGCTACATCCATCTTTGTGCTTCCAGTGCAGAGAAGTCTCCTATGTTGAAAAACCAACTACGAATTATTAATGAATGCAAGCATACACAACTATACTCACACTGGTGGCAAAAAGTACAGATAGCTCAATAAACTTTTAGAATTAAAAAAACTAGTCTACATCAAGTTAAAACACTCATTTATATTAAGTAATGACACTCCTTACATAAGCAGTCGTGGCTCCACCTGTACAGACAAAGCTCTGAAGGTGGTAGATGCTCCACTGCACAGAATAACCTCTAATAGCTCAGACTGCACACAAACAGTCCCAATGCTCAGAAAAAATTATACAAAACCCACAACCTGCTATAATTGGAACACATGTGTATTGTAGAGATGAGTTTGGTTAAGTATTAGTGTACTGTACAAGCATGTAGCATCCACAACCTCCAGATCACTAGTCAGCTTCCTGTTTTTGTAGCTTTAGGGTACATGTTCCTCCTTTGTTTCCTGCCTTTTATTACTACAAGCCCACCCTGATACAGTAGGCTAAAACGGTCCACAGCTTTCATGTGTGACGTGAGTCATCAAGACACGTTTTGATTTATGCAGAGAAGATGATTCATGTCACTGTATCAAGATTTTATTTTCCTTAAGCCAAAAAATGCAAAGCTGATAACCAGTGAAGACCACAAATTCCACGTCACAAACTATCCAATTTTTAGCTGATCAGCTGTTCGGAGAGGCACTGACACAAAGACAGGCAGTACATACGTGGAGGTAGTGAAGGAGGACATGCAGAGGGTTGGTGTAACAGAACAGGACATAAGGGATAGGGTGAGATGGAGGCAGATTATCTGCTGAGTAGACCTCTAAGGGGAGCAGCCGAAAGAAGTAGCTGAGTGGTGAAACATGACGTGTATGGTGTTATTAACTCACGTACCAACAGTTCATCTAACCAGACACACATAAAAGCTGTATTTATCACTTTGATGCAAACTAAACATTCTTATGTGTAACGAATTCATTACAATACAAACACAAAACTAAGTTAATTTATACATCAGAATAAAAAAGAAAAGAAAAGAAATGTAGGAAGGCAGCATGAGGTGGCATCAACAAATAGTACATTTTTTGTTAATTATACAGTGAACTTATTCATAGAGTCCTTTTATCACTGTCATTTACTAGCTTTGATAAATCATTAGATAATAAACTATTCTTAAAGTTTTAATTGTGTTAAAATGTCATTCAGCTTTCAAAACAAAGCAAAACAGTTTGTTGTACACAAGTTTGAACTTTTGTATTCATATTGTTGGCACCATATCAATCAGTTCTTCTGCAGTACCGTGACGCGGCTGTACAAAACCACAACATATGAGTCAGAGTGCGAAATCCTCCTCCATCTAAACAATGATCACAAACATCAGAATATTTTTTTAAGTCCAGACTGTGTTGTGTGGGCTCCAGCAATCTGTAGTTCTTGGTGTGTGGCTGGAATATTTGAATATTTGATTCAAGCGATGATTATTTGTTTGTCATTAGTTTGGCAATTTCAGTTCTGGTGTGCTTATTTCAAGGGCACATTGTGGAAATTAATCTGCTTAAACCGTTACATTTGTGCAGAAAATTAGCACTTATTTATGGCTTGTCTTGAATAGCTTCTAAGAAACAACCCAGAGTCAGAGTTTCCTCCTTTTAATTCATGAATTTATAAAAGCCCGAGTTTGATTGTAAGTCATGAATCTGTGAAGAAAAAAAACCTCCAACATTAAAGTGGACCTGTTATATCTGCTGGATTTAAACTAACTTCATGAATGCTTACCTGACCCAACTGCACTATGGCATGATTGAGACTAGAACCTATGGTCAATTTGTTGTTGTTGTTAATGAAAATTAGGGATTTCAGCCACAACAACAGCAAACAGCAATGGCAGCAGACATGGCATGGTGTCACCATGAAAGTATAGGATCCCACGATCAATTTGGTTGTTGTTTCTTGCAGATCACACAAATAGTTACAGAGATATGGCTAAAAATGTTTGTTTTTTTAATTACAGAAAACGCCACCTACTGGCCACATTTCAAAATGGCTGAAAATCTACTTCGTTCCAGATCTCATGGAGGTCTGTCACTGTGCCAAAATTCAAAATCCTGCATCAAATAGTTTTTGCATTATTGTTCTTGCCCAAAGGAATTGTGGCAGTGGCAGCGGTGGCACCACCATGAAAGTATATAATCCCACAATCGTTTTGTCTTTTGTTTCGTACACATCAAATGATGATCAGCTTGTATTTAATTTCAAATCAGATGAGTATTCACAGAGATATGGCAAAAAATGTACACACACACACACACACACACACATCAGAAACAGAATACTTTACTAATCCCCGGGGGGAAATTATTTATGTTTCAGACACTCTGTTAAGAATACTTAAATATGAATATGAAAAATAAATATAAATATATGTACATATATACCAGATATACAATGTGTAGCACAGGTGGCTATATATACACGTGTGTGTACATATAGATAGACAGATAGAGAGAGCGAGAGAGAGAGAGAGAGAGAGAGAGAGAGAGAGAGAGAGAGAGCTAATACTATCTCTTGTCAAATCTGTATTTTCTAAATGGCTGGAAATCTAATATGTTCCAGATGTCATGGGGGTTTATCATTGTGCCAAAAGTCAAAATCCTGTATCACACAGTTTTGGCGATGACACAAGGGATTCACAGTGGCGATCATATAATGTTAAAGTAATCCCTGTGAGCCAAAAGAGTGCTCTAAATGCTCAGTTTCTGAAAAATGTTCTACTCTCGACTTTGCTTAATGTCAAATACAGTAGATGTCCCTCATTTGGTCATGGCAGATACAGAAGCCCCATCCACTTGCTATTTAAACATTATGCTTACAAAAGGTAGCCAATCAAAAAAAGCTGGAAAAGCTAAAAAGATGTTGTTTTAGAAAGTGCACTGAGCTGACAGAGGCACCAAACCAAGGCCCAGTCAGACAAATAAGGATTATTTTGAATTGTGAATCATGCAAAGCTACTCTAGTAGAGTTCAAGCTTAAAAATATAGAGCTGGAAATGAAGAGAACAGAGCCCCTTTAAATTTTTTGGGAGGAAAATAGCTGTGCATTGCAATTTTGAATCATGAAAGCAAAGCTCCTTTAGTTTACAAAGGGAAGAGATGTGGTTTGTTTTGTTCATTTGCAGCTTCAAATTTTTTGTTTTTTTCTTACATTCAACCCCTCTCCCAATTTTTCTTCCTCCTCCTCTCCTGGCTCCATATTATCTTGAATGGTCTTAATGAATGCACACCTGTACCTGATCAGATGGGAGAACATTTTCAGAAATGCATAAATAACATGTTTTCTGTGTTGTCTGCCCTACAGGGTGAGCTGTTGAGCCCCTGCCGCTGTGACGGCTCTGTGCGCTGCACCCATCAGCCATGCCTCATCCGCTGGATCAGCGAGAGAGGCTCCTGGAGCTGCGAGCTCTGCTACTTCAAGTACCAGGTCCTGGCCATCAGCACCAAGAACCCACTGCAGGTAACAAGACGGGAGTCTGCAGCACAAACACGCTGAACTCTGGAAAAACAAGGCCTCGCACTCCCTGCTGTGATTATTGCTGTTGCACAATTTGATCTAAAAACTCTGATTCTGAGTCTGTCCAGATGACTCACACTGACTGCACAAACAAACCAGCACAGCATGGCTCAGTCCAACCTGCTTTTTGACTAAGATTCAAAGTATTGAATAAACAATCACATAAACAAGATGATGATGGCATGTGAATATGGGAATCATGACAAAACGTTCTCCTCGGTGAGGTGCCAGCTCTTAAAACACATGAGTGATCGAGGCAGGAAGATTTAATGACGTGGAAAGAGGAGCTGCTGCTGTCAGCTAACCTTTCATAATAAAATATACATCTGCTGCAGCAGACCCAACACTCTTTTGCCTGAACAAATCTCAGGCCATTGCTGTGGTGTGAGGACTGTTTGCCATATTGTGCTGACACATTTTCCCTCTGCGTCACTGTCCGTCTGCCCTCCTTTTCAGAGGCAGCCAATCACTCTAAAACCTATTGAAAAGATGCCATGTATGTGTTGGTGTGTGTGCTTATTTGTCAGATGTGTGGATTTTTCTCTCTCTGGTGAGATGTGATGAAGAAGATTGTTGGAAAATGACTATGTATGCACAGTTCTCAGGTACTTCACTTAAATAGAGTTTGCATTTCCATCCTAGCAGCAGTAATTTGAAGTAATCTTTTCTCTATGACTCTGTCAGCCTCTCACGTTGCTGTCGAGGATTTTTGGCCCACTCTTCTTTATAACACAGCTTCAGTTCATTGAAGTTTACGGGCATTTGTTTATGTACAGCTCTTTTAAGGTCCTGCCACAGCATTTCATTCATGCTGAGCTCTGGACTTTGACTGGGCCATTGCAACACCTTGATTCTTTTCTTTTTCTCAGTCGTTCTATTATAGATTTGCTGGTATATTTGGGATCATTGTCTTGTGGCATGACCCAGTTTCATTTAAGCTTTAGCTGTCAAACAGATGGCCTCACATTTCACTCTAGAATACTTTGGTATACTGAGGAGTTAATGATCAATTCAGTGACTGCAAGGTGCCCAGGTCCTGTGGCTACAAAACAGCCCTGAATCATCACTCCTCCACCGTGGCTGACAGTTGGCCTGAGGTTTTTGTGATGATATGCTGTGTTCTCTATTTTGGTTTCATCTTGAGGTTTGCTCAGATGCTGCTCTTCCAAACAGCCATACTTGCTCAGTTTTTTTCAAACTGTAACGTCGCGAACTTTGATATTTAACATGTTAACTGAGGCCTGTAGAGTCTGAGATGTAGCTCTTGGGTGTTTTGCAATTTCTCTGAGCACTGCATGGTCTGACCTTGGGGTTAATTTGCTGTGAACTCCAGTGAAGATTGCGGCATTATGTTAATACAAACCTGAATGCTCCAGACCTGCAAACTGCCAAAACTTCTGTTTTTTTTATAGAGGTGATCACACTGGCTGATGAGCAGTTAATCAAGTGCAATTGATTAGCGGCACCTGGCTGCTGTTTACCCTTTTCATTCCTATTAAAGTGGTAAGGGGGTACTTAATTTTTCACAGGACTGCATAAAGTCCTATAAAAACTTTCTTTTTCACATGACCATATTTGCCACATTTCTTTCATCCTAAGTCATTCTGCAGAGCTGGGAGTGATGTCACATCCCAGTTGATCACGTTCCAGTTGAATAGTCAGCAAATCACACTTTGTATGTCTTTGTACGGCTTGTTTAGCAAGTCACAAATAGACAAAAGTAGGAGTACAGATCACATTTTCTGCAGTTTTACCACTGTTTACATGTCCTGCTTGCATCTTGGATTGTGAAGTCAGGGCTAATGCGGCTGCTCCGGCTTGAGGGGATGCTCCAGCTGAAAATTCTAAGAACTCAGGATTTCTGACCCTGCTCATCTTTAAGATTTACAAAATTGAGCACACTGTCACTGTTTCTTGTTTGCCTACCTGCTTTCTTTGCCTGTGTTCTTCTTTTTTATCTAATTCGTTTCCTTGTACCTTGAGTTTAGTACAATGTCCTGTTGGATTACAGGGTTGTCCCACCAGTTCTGCGCAGCACTCTTTGTTTTTCTCCCTTTTTCCCCCTTTTGAAAGTTATGTTTTGCATCCTAATACCCAATGTCCTGCATTTGGGTCCTCTATCCAACAACCTGCTTAACAGATAAGTTTTTAAAGTACAATTCAGTGTGCCTTTTTAGACTTTTGACTTCGTATTACATTTTTCCCAACAGCAAGTCCTTTTGCATAGGCCACGGGGCATATAATTTCAAAATATATATAAATTATTGTTTTATTAGTAGTATATACCCGCAGAAGGAACATAAACATCCAAATAAGACTGCAAACTGGAGTGAAGATGATCTTTAGTTCATGCAATGGTACACAGGAGGGTAACGACCTAAATGCAGGGCACAGGAGGAAAAGTAAAATCCCAAAATTAAACTCTTTAATTATCAGGCAGCAGTCATATGCAGGAAATCGAGACCGGCAAAGGCAGAAGTCACTAAAACGGCAAAAAGGCATTCGTGCGGAAACAAAGCCACACACGAAAAAAATATATTGCAAAAATCTGGAAACCCGGAGCTGAGCTTGTGCTGAGAAAAATGACGAGACTGTGAAGTAAAGTAGTGAAAACAAAACGAATTCTTAGGAAGTCATCCAAGATTAACCTAAATTAGCTTGAAGTTCTTATAGATTTGTGGGGTTTTTAAAATTATTTTTCTTTTACATTCAATTTAAGACAACCTACTTTCTTTTTTCTTTATTTCTGTCCTACTGTTACCAGAAGTTTCAAATATTAGCTTAGTGTATGAAGTAATCCCTCTGATCCGAAAGCTCTGGCTAGAGACTGCTATAAACACTCTATTTCACGGGGGGGGGCTGTGTATGATATCAGTGAGAGTGCATGTCCATCATGTGGTTGGTTCAGGCACATAGCTCTGGATGTGAGCATCAGAGGCCCCACCCACCTTATTTTCAAACCTTTTGTTTGTGAAGGGCAGCCAATCGACAGATAGTTTACTTATGGGGGGAGGAAGCTCAACCACTTGTTCAGACAGAGGATAAACTGAAAGGCTGCACCGAGGCTCAGTATAAGATAAAGGATTATTTTGAATAGTGAATGATGCAAAGCTGCTTTAGTAGAGTCCAAGAATACAAATATGGAGCTTGAAATGTACAGAATACATCCCCTTCAGGTTTCAGATTAGGTGTAGCTGTTATTGTTTAAATTGTTTTGTTTGATTAGTGTCAGTATTGGCTTTATCCTTTTACTATAATATGAGGAGTATTTGTCAAGGGGGAGCTTTAGGGGGCTCAGAACAGGTATTACAACGCTAACACAACATATTCTGGCTACTAAAATCTTTTTCTACATGTAGTTTTAATTTAATTTCATTAATTATAATAACTTTGGCTTTGATTCTGAGTGCAGGCCAGGTAACTGGATTGGAATGTGTTTAATTTCTGCCAGTGACAAGATTTTTTTTCCACCACTGACTTAGACTCTTTTCTCGCTCAGTGGCAGGCCATCTCTCTGACTGTGATTGAGAAGGTGCAGATAGCAGCCATTATTCTGGGTTCCCTGTTCCTCATCGCCAGCATCTCCTGGCTCATCTGGTCCTCCCTCAGCCCCTCGGCCAAGTGGCAACGTCAGGACCTGCTCTTCCAAATCTGCTACGGCATGTACGGCTTCATGGATATCGTCTGCATAGGTAAAGGACAAAGAAACACAAGACTGATACAGATACTGTATGTACAAACATAAGATGTTTTCACACGTACAGTACAATGCAAAAATCTTGAACCACCCTGCAATGCTTTATATTTTGTTTCCAAGGAACCAGACTTTTTTTGTCTTGTTAATCTGCTTTGCACTGACCTAAGAATAGTATCTTAAAGTCATGTCCTTAAAAAATAGAAAAAAATTCCAGCACAGATCTGACATAGGACCTGAGAGATGCATCTGGCCCTTCAGTTGATTCATCTGCTGTCTGGTGACGTCTCATCAGAAATGGTCTCAATGGAAGGGTGGCTGTCGAGAATTCCGAGAGTAATGAATCCAGATTTGAATTTTTTGATTGAAATCCTCAAATTGTATGGAGGAAGTCGGGAGAAAGGTACAACAGTGAGTGTCTACAGTCATCTGTAAAACATGGTGGAGGCTCTGTCATGGTTTGAAACTGCATTTCAGCCAGTGGTGTTGGGGATCTTGTCAAAATTTGTGGAATTATGAATGCAGAAGAGTACCATCAAATTTTGACCCTCCATGCAATGCCACAGGGAAACCATCTGATTGGCAACAGATTAATTTTTCAGCATGACAATGGTCTCAAACACTGCCAATGCAGTAAAAGCCTACCTTACTAGAAAAAGAAACACATAATGGATCACTATCTATTATGGATTGGCATTCCCAGAGCCCAGACCTCATTCACTGTTAATGTGTGATCATGTTGACAGTGAAAGAAACAAAAGGCAGCCAACATCTAAAGAAGAGCTTTGAAATGTCCTTCAAGGAGCCTGTAGAACTATTCCTGAAGACTATTTAAAGAAATGAGAAGAAAGCTTGCCTAAGAGCGTTCAGGCTATGCTAAAGAATAAAGGTGGGCATACCAAATGTTGACTTTTAAGCTCATTGAATTTCACAAACTGTTTTTGAACTGTATTTCCATTTATCCTTGCACGTTTCAATGAACTGTTGCAGCTATTTCCCATTTTCTGAGCAAACTATAAAGAAATGAGGGTTGGCTCAAGGCTTTTGTACAGTACTGTAAGCTTTGGGCAATATTTAGGAGAAACAGGTCAGGATATAGTCCACAGTTGTCGTTTGTCACATGTAGCACACAGCAAGAAATACTCTGCTTCAGACATGTTCACACTACTGGAAATGATTCGTGTGGTTCAGGCAAGGAAGCTGCTGGAGGCAGGTGGGGCAGAAAATCAAGGAAGGAGAGGAAAGAAAAGTGGGAAAACAAGACAAACTGAATTAACGTAAAACAAAAAGCAACCCAAAGAAAAATAACTGGAGACACAGATGGGGGGAAATACAACAAAAGCAATAAATATAACACAGTTGAGGGCAAAGTCAGTGAAAAACCGCTGATAAAGCACTTCACAGAAAAACAATCCTATAAGCCTGTTCATCTCTGCTTTTGTTACCTGTTGAAAATGAACCTTCCGCTGCTTGGCTGGGGTCTGCATACACTCTTCTTGAACATCATTCTGCTAGCTTTGTGTCAGCATCATAGATAGTGATTGTATTTTTGCAGGTGCTTGCGGAGCTTTGATGTTTAATGGACCGAGCATAGTTTGCTCTTGGCCATCCCATTGTGATCACAACTGATCTCAGGATGAGAGGATGATCTGAGTGTTAACACTACACTGAACGTAAGAGTCACAGCAACTGGATGTTCCCCCCTAAAGTTTAGAAATCCAGTGATCCAGGGTCAACAAAGATTTACAGAGACGTCTTCAGGACCTTAAGCTGTTTTATCAGTGTGATTCATCCAAACTATTATATGGAACGTGTGAACAACAATGCTGTTTCTGCATTTTACAGCCGTAAGCTACATTCAGAGTGTTAAAATATGATAATATAAGCAAATTATTTTGGCCTAGAAGGAATGCATGGTATCGAAATAACTTACAACTATAGCTGTAACTTATTTCAATCAGCCACCTGGCTTACATGCTAAAGTGACCATCAAAAGATTTCACAAAATGAAATTTGAAATTTTCTCTAGTATATAATTAAAAAATAGGATGGCAATGCTTGTTTCTCTTCCTCTACATTAATTTAGCACAGTTTTGTTATTGAAACTGTGATAGCCCATGACATTGATGCTGACATTTTATTATAGAAATAATTGTGCTTAACAAAAGCAATATTTTGGCTTTAGACTGTGACACTTGGCATGGGTACAAGACAGATTTGGTTGCAGATTTTAACAGAACTTAAATGTGTTTGGAAGCCCTGAAAATCTCAGGCGGACATCTCCTGTACTTACCAAGTTATAAGTGCTCAAAAATGCTGGAAACAGTACAAATGAAAATGAACCAAACTGTCCTTCAAGGACCTGTAAAACTGTCAAAGTATGAATGTGAATTTTTTTATTGCTCCATTAAATATAATAAAGTTACTGCACAAACCCCATCTCCAGAAAAGTTGGTAAGTTTTCCAAAATGTAATAAAAACAAAAATATGTTATATTCATTCATATGAACCTTTATTTATCTAACAAAAGTACAAAGAAAAGACTGTCTATAGTTTTACTGACACACTGAAAAAGAGTTCAGATAGATGCTTACCACTGTGTTACATCACCTTTCCTTTTAAAAACATTTTTAATCATTTTGGAACTGAGGATACTAATTGCTATAGTTTTGCAACTGGAAATCTTGTCCATTCTTGCTTGATATAACCCTTCAGCTTTTCAACTATCCACGGTGCACTGTCTGATTCCTCTTCACAATGCACCTTATGAATGTGGTTTGGCATTGTCCTGCTGAAATAAGCATGGGCATCCCAGGAAAAGGCATCGCCTTGATGGCAGCATATGTCTCTCTAAAACCCTAACATACGCCTCAGAGTGAACGGCACCTTCACATACATGCAACTCAGCCATGCCATGGGCACTGTTGCACCCTCATACCATCACAGATGTTGGATGCTACTTTTAAACCCAATCATGATGCCTCACCTGCTCCCAATTAGCCTGTTTAATGTGGAGTCTTCCAAACCACAGTTAACTTGAATATTCTGTGCACTTTTCAGTCTTATTTTAACTCTGTCCCAACTTTTGTTGAGTGTGTTGCAGCCATCAAATTCTAAATTTTTCTGATTTTTTCTGATGTGGTTGCTTTTATTTGGAATGACCTTGGTCACGAGGGAGAAGCCGAGTTTGTCAAACACTGGACTAAAAAAAAAC
Organism: Etroplus canarensis; assembly: GCA_015106775.1. Classification (NCBI taxonomy): domain Eukaryota; kingdom Metazoa; phylum Chordata; class Actinopteri; order Cichliformes; family Cichlidae; genus Etroplus; species Etroplus canarensis. The sequence goes on along the minus strand of VUQH01049921.1, from coordinate 34,406 downwards.
TGAGAAAAATAATTTATATGTAATATTAAGAGGATGAAGATCAATTATGGGTACATTGGTAAAGGCTATTTATGTTTATGTTTTATAAGTCCTAGAAAAGTTCATGGCTGGGGACTGACTCGCTTTTTGGAGCCAGTTTGAGTACATGTGTGAAAACGTCACAGAGAAGTAGTCAGCAGCAGGAGCTAAAGACATGAAAAGATGTAGATAGAAGGATTATACTGTATTATGCAACAGCAAGGAGAGCAAAGAAAAACAGGATGCACTCTGCAGTGACAAAAATATTAATAAACATAAGTTGCATTATGCAAGGACAAACTAGCGCGGTGATGAAAGCATGTATTCGGCTCACATTTTGTTGGCTTTTAAGGTCATGCGCAATTACTAAACTAAGCAGGCAGATGGTGCATAGGTAGGAGATAACAACTACACTAAAAGCCAAACAAATTTTTGATGATGTTGCAGACTACAAGAGACTGCTTTTTTGTTTTTTTTAAGAGCGACTGGCTTGATTGTTCTTGTGTAACTGTGAGTTGCCCGTGTAAGACAACACTGAGAACAGATGGCATCAGATATCTGCACTGTGATTACTGCCAACTGTCTATTCTCAACCACAGATGAGATGGAAAGTTCCTACCTGTGATGCTGATGCAGCTCCAGGGTACGTTTAGTGAAATATTTGAGGCTTTCATGCACTGTCCTTCACCCTGCCTCCTCTTCTTTTTTTCCCCCACCCAGGCCTAATCATCCACGAGGGATCGTCAGTGTATCGAATCTTTAAGCGATGGCAGGCTGTCAATCAGCAGTGGAAAGTACTGAACTATGAGAAATCGAAGGACTTGGGCGACCCGGTGAGTTCGAGCAGCAAGACGGGCACTCGCGGCTCTCGCGGGAACCCTCACGGTCTGGCCAGCAGCAGCAGCGGGCGACAGAGCAGGAGGCTAAGAACTATTCTGAATCACCACTGTGGATACACCATCTTGCACATCCTGAGCCAGCTGAGGCCCAACGACCCTCGGATCAGTGCCGCCGCCAACCGGGAGGTGGTGATGAGGGTCACCACCGTATGAGTGGGCGCACCGGGATGAGGCGCTGTCTTTTGTGTCCTGATGTAAATGAGAGGAGGGACTTGATGTTAAATACTAAAGACTAAGCAACAGAAGCCCCATGAGGAGCTGAGTGATGCCCGGAGCATCAACAGACAGCACACACATGAGGATTTCTCCTCTTGTTTCATATAACAAAAGGAAGCCAGATGCTCCTTTTCAATAATTAAAGAACTGTTCAAAATAACGAACAAAAAGAATTAAAAGACATGAAAGACTTGAAACATGTAAACAGGCTTTAAAAACCTGATCCAAGATGATGAGACCTTTTTTCCAGTTCAATATCAGGATGCACAGAAACATTTTTTTTTGTTTTTAATCCTCTTGTTTTGATTTGTATCTCTTCTTCTTCTTCTTCTTCTTCTTCTTCTTCTTCTTCTTCCTCTTCTTTTTTTTTTTACTCACTTTAATTTTGTACGGATGTATGATTTTAAAGGAAATCATGTAACTCCATACATGCCAAACATTTCCAGATGTATAATTATCTTGAAAATTTCTACAAGCTAAACAGATGCTGGTAAACAGACCGAAAACTGAAGCTAAACAAACATGTGGGATCCACAGAGGCGACAACAGGACAATAAGTCATAATGAGTAAAAAAATTTTAAAAAAGAAATAAAAAATAAAAAAAAGAAATCAGTAAGATTTCAGTTACACTTTTAACCTTTCTGCAATAAAGATACGTATGTACATTTCACAGGGAATTTTGCATGGGTATATAATTTTATTCTTCATCACATTACATAAGCACATGACAAAATTTGCTCTATTTCGAATGGTGCTTGCCAAAATAAACACTTTAAAAATATCTGATTTCATTGCACCAACTTTTTGTCAACATGACAAATAGCAGTGTGTTACAGCTCTTTCAGCTAAAATACAGTTTGTTGCTGCTGTGTGCTGATTCAGATTTGATAATAAGTTAAATGATTGGATTAAAAACAGGGATCGGATGATCTCTTACTTCTCAGTCTCACTCAGTCTCTTATTTACCCAACCTGTAGCCTAACGCATGCATGGATTGGTCGAGTGTGTCTTTGTTTTTCTGGTGTGGAAATGTAGTGAGGTGGTGGAAATAAAATGGGACATCCTTCATTTACAAATCTTGTTTAACCCTGTTTGTAAAGGGAACCTGTTCTGCTTTTCTTTATTTTCTGTCATATGCATACTGTTCCAATGGTGGATGTTCATATTAAACATGGCCAAAGTTTCAAATAATGAGGTCAGTTTATTTACATGTAATTCCTGTGAGCCATAAGCTCAGGATTCAGAATTATTTAAATACTCATTTTCAAACATTTTTTTCCTAATCTTGTCTCTGTATGATGTCAGAAAGAGGGTATACCCTTAATATGGTCATCTTAGGCAAGGAGCAGCCAATCGGAAGAAAGATGGCTTAAAGAGGTGGTGATTTTAAAGAGAGGAGGAGCCACAGTTATGTGAAAAACTAAGTACACCCCATGATTCAATAGCATGTAGCACCACCTTTAGCAGCAATAACTTGTAATCATTTCTGTATGACTTTATCAGTCTTTAAGATCATTGTGGAGAAATTCTGGCCCACTCCACTTCACAGAGTCGCTTCAGTTCATTGATGATTGCGGTCATTTGTTTGTACACAGCTCTTTTATGATCCCACCACAGCATTTCCGTCAGGTTGAGATCTGGACTTTGACTTCCACCATTCTGATGTAGGTTTGCTGCTGTGCTTGGGATCATTGTCCTCTTGCGTAATCCACTTTTGCCAAGCTTTAGCGTTTGGACAGATGGCCTGACATTTGACTATAGGGTGTACAGAGGAGTCCATGGTTGACTCAGTGACTGCAAGATGCTTAGATTCTGTGACTGCAAAACAAACCCAAATCATCACCCCTCCACCGCCGTGCTTGACAAATAGTTTTGAGGTGTTTGTGCTGATATGCTGTGCGTGGTTTTCATCAAACGTGTTGCTATGCATTGTGGCCAAACATCTCCACTTTGGTTTTGTTTATTTAAAGGCCATTTTTCCAGAAGTCTTGTGGTTTGCTCAGATGCAACATTGCAAACTTAAACTGTGCTTTCATGTTCTTTTTAGAGAGAAGAGGCTTTCTCCTGGCAACCCTTCCAAACAACTTTAACATTTAACATGCTTACTGAGGCCTGTAGAGTCTCAGATGTCGCTCTTTTCAATTTTTTTACAGTTTCTCTAGGCATTGTAGAGGGGAGATTTTAGTGGGAAGTCCACTCCTGGGAAGACTGGCAAGTTCTTGAAAGTTTTTCAATTGTGAATAATCTTTCTCACTGTATAAAGATGGACTTCAAATTGTATGGAAATAGCCTTTAAACCCTTCCCAGATTTATGGGCAACAACACTTGCTTCTTGACGATCATTGCCAGTGTCTTTCCTCCTTGGCATTGTGTTGACACAAACCTGAACGCCCTAGACCAGAAAACTCCCAAAACATCTGCTTTTATAGAGATGGTCACACTGGCTGATGATCAATTAATCATTTACATTAGATTAACTGAAGCAGTAAATGTTTACTTGGTTTTTCACGCACACTTTCCACATTGTGGCTTAGTTTTTATTAAACAAATATTGACACCGTGCAATACGACGTGTTCTGTTGTTCATCTGAGGTTAATTTTACCACATTTTTATACCTGGTAAGAAACAGATGATTTTTTACGTCCTGATAAATTAAGCCATAGAACTGAAATAGGGTGTGCGTTATTTTTACATGACTTAATATCCTGTTTCAGTGGTGGATACTCATATTAAGCATAGCCAACGTTTTAAATAATGAGGCCAGTGTATGCACAAGTATCTTTGCTTACTGAGCTCAGGGTTCAGATTGCTCTAAGCACTCAGTTTTTTTCTACTCTTGGTTCTGTATGATGTCAAAGAGAGGGGATATCCTTAATATGGTAATTTCATGCAAGGGGCAGCCAATCAGAAGAATTGGAATGTAGTATTGTAGTTGAAGACCCAACTGCAAAGCACAGGTGGGCAGAACGTTCAACAAAAGATGAGCCTTTAATGTAGCTAACTCAAGAATCCAAAACAAAGATCAAAAGGTGGGACACAAAACTGAGGAGACACTGAAGAGGCAAGAATAATAATAATGAACTCAACACCAAAACCAAAAATGTAATCTTCTTCTTCTTTTGTCCACTCCCTTTGGAGGTTGCCACAGCAGATTATCTGCCTCCATCTCACGCTTCCCCTTGCATCCTCTTTATGTCAAACATTCAAATGGTCATACTACATTTACCTCTTCATTCAAATTTTCCAGATAGGTCGGCTCCGGTTTGAAATGCCCTCTGATGCACTCATTTCTAATCCTGTCCATCCTGGTCACTCCCAGCGAAAATTTCAGCATCTTCAACTGTCTCACCTCCAGCTCTGCTTCTCGTCAGTGCCACTGTCTCCAAACCATACATCATGGCAGATCTCATTATCATCTTGTAAACCTTCCATTTCACTCTTGCTTCTGTCACAAAGCACCCCTGACGTGCATCTCCACCCATTCCACCCTGCCTGCACTCTCTTCTTCATCTCTCCTGTGCACTGGCATTGCTTTAAATGGTTGATCCTAGGTATTTAAACTCATCCACCTTCACTACCTCGCATCTTCACCTTTCCACCTGCCTTCCCCTCATTCACACATATCTTCTGCATTGTTTCTACTGACTTTCATAACTCTTCTCTCCAGTGCATATCTCCACTTCTCTGGGCTCTCCTCTACCTGCTGCCTGTTCTCTCACTGTCCTCATACTTGTCCTGCACATACAAAATCACAGTTCCTCTCTTGGCCCCCTATCGTATGCTTTTTCTAGCTCCACAAAGAATCAGAATCATTGCTTGCGGTACAGATGCTTTATTTGGTACAAATATATATAGCTATGACAGATAAGTAAATGAGACTGTATAATCCTATATGTAAAAGTGCAATGTCCCATAAATACTCAAAGTTAAAACAGTAAAATATTAAATATAACCATATATAAATATGAAAGATAGAAAAAGAAATAAAAAAATAACTAAACCTTAATCTAAAAAGTGCAATATGTCACATAAGATACCAAAGAAAGTGCAACTCCTTCTGACCTTCTCTATACTTCTCTATCAGCACTCTCAAAGCAAACATTGCATCTGTAGAACTCTTAACCAGCATGATGCCATACTGCTCCTTGCTGATCATCACCTCTGTTCTTAACCTAGCTTCAACAACTCTTTCCTATATTTTCATGGTACTGTATGGCTCATCAGCTTGATTCCTCTTTAGCTTCTACAGCTCTGTACATCACCCTTATTCTTGAAGCTCAGTACAAGTGCACTTCTTCTCCATTCCTCAGGCATTCGCTCATTCTCCAAGATCGTGCTAAACAATCTGGTTAAAAAGTCCATCTTTCCTTCTCCCCTCTCTCATTTTCTTCATTCACCAGAAAGCAAAATGTAATAATATTACAAACCTAAATGATGAACACAAGGCAGGGAGTCAAAATTTAATAGTCACAAATATTAAAACCTTTATACCCCAATGCAACAATGGGAATTAAACAAAAACTGATTTACTATAATATAAACCAAGAGAATTAGACCACAGATACAAGCAGCCAAAATGAGCTTCCTCTGAAGGTTGGCTGAACTCTCTCTTAGAGATAGGGTGAGGAGTTCGGTCATCCCGAAGGGACTCAGAGTAGAGCCACTACTCCTTCAAATAGAAAGGAGCTAACGAGGTGGATCAGGTGTCTGACCGGGATGCCTCATGGATGCCTTCTAGGTGAGGCATTTCAGGCATGTCCTACCTAGAGGAAGCCCCGGGGCAGACTCAGGAGGGGTTATTGCTGCTTTCCATTTGAAGTGGGAAAGTCAGAAATCCTGAGTTCCGAATTTTTAACAGAAACTTCCCCTTAAGTCAGATTTCCCATTCAGAAAGTCGGAGCATCCAAGCAACTGCATGCAAAACTTAGGTCACCAAGTATAATGTCATGCATTGGTTGGAACGGTCTAAAGCATGCTGACACAACAGTTTGGGAAAGGCCCTCAACCAGCCCTCAAAAAAGTATATTGGCCTTTCTAACATTCAGTCAAACAAAATAATGCTTCCTGATTACAGTTCTACATGAAGATTAACATAAAGTCAAGTCACAACAACCTGTTTCTTAAGCTCGCATACCCAAGCTAGAGGTAGCTGCGGCATTTAATGAAACCAAATATGTAAAATCAAATTAGTTAATTTTGCACTTTTGCACGTGTGTCTACAAGTCAGCCTGTTTCACATGACAACTTAATAGCTATATAGAGATATCACTGAAAAGGAAAGGCAAAATGTCTTTGATCTCGTAGTTTAATTGTACCGTGCAGTCTCCTGCCATGAAACTGGTGGAACATGCAAATTAAACTTGCCCTTTACAGCTCCATCACTGTGGCATTGGGCTAGAAGAATTATAGCCTATACTGTGCTGCAATTCAGTAACTATCTGAAGCCTCTATTCCCCCTCTGTGACCCCATATCTTTGCTGGTGTGTGCATTCAGACATCAAAATGACAAAGCTAATTATGTTCTTTTAAAACAGAAATTGTGCTGTAGCACATGGATGCATAGGTCCTTCTTTATACTTAGTAAAGGCTTAGGTACCTCAGTCTTCCACCTCTACTGAAATTGATTTATTTTGTAGCCATTCTATGTTAGCTTATTTGCTCACATGTTAGAGAGGTGCCCCTGTCTGTTTAATTTTAACTATAACTGGGTTGGACAAAACTTATTAAGACCCAAAGTAACATGAGGACTGGAATAAAAACTGAAAAGGGCCAGATTTTTTCTTGATTTGGATACGTGCAGCTTAAAGAAGGGTGTTGAGGGGCTGAACCAAGGCCCATAAGGATTGTTTTTGAAATGTTAATCATGCACAGCTACTCAAGTTAAGTCCAAGAATCAAACATGGAGCTGAAAATGAGCAGAACAGGCCACCTTTAAAGGTTGCAGAGTGTGTCACAGTCAGTGAAGAGGCAGTCTGGTACTACTGTGATTAAAATGGGTGTTTTATTTCTGATGCATCGGCTTTTGTGGAGCTGAAATTGAGATTTTTTAGAACAGGTTCAATATCATCAGTGTTTACTGACTCATTATTATGGGGCTGTTATTTAGCTTCTAATTCAGTTTGATGTTAAAATGTCAAGGAGTATGTCTCACTCAGACACAGACCTATTGCATTAATATCTCAAATTTATAGAGCCCAAGGTTGTTCAGTTTGGCTTCACACTTGTTAGGCTGTTACTAACTAAACTTTTGAATAATTCTTTAGGTTTTTTATGAAAATAGCCTTCATGCTTTAGGGGTTTAAGTGACTAAAACTCTTTCTGTAAGTGACAAGAAGATCACTGTTTCATAGCTGGTCATAAAACAACTAGTTAATCACTGAAGCAAATAATAGTTCTCTGGTTCCAGCTTTTCTAAATTGTTGTCTTTTTTGTTAAATCACATTAAATCTGGCCTCTGAGAAGATGTGATGGTCACTGTTTTGTAAGCATACTGACAGACAAACCTAGAACCTTTTTTTTGTGACGCAACAGTGATATAATGTACTGGAAATCTGAGTAGCATGGTGGTGCAGCGGTTAAAGCACCCAAAATCAGCTGGGATACACTCAGGTCTGATGCAAACATACATGGAAAAGAAAATCCATGCACGAATCTACTGGATTCCATAGAGCACAATAGGATCACTATGGATTTACTTTTGAGCATCTTATGACTTGCTGAAAGAATGCAACAGAAACATTACAAACAACAATTCTGCACTTACACAGCAGTGCTTCAAGCTAAATGCCACATTAAGTGCCTGAGTTTAAAGTACTAACATGTCAGCAGTACTAACAAATAATTATTCTGGTATGTTTATGCTGGATTAGCTACATCGACATGTCTTATAAAGCAATGAGTGCTTCATCAAACATTTTCTTAGTTTCTTTGTGCCCCTGAAGCTACGCTGTATGGACAAAAGCATTGGGCCATACGTCTTAATTACTGAATTCAGGTGTTCATTCGGTGCAACAGTGGAAACGTGTTCTGTGAGGGGAAAAATTTCGCTTCTTTATCTAGCAGTCTGTTGGATGAGTCTGGGTTTGGTGAATGCCAGGAGGACTACACTATCACTCAAAAGTTTGAGATCATTTGGAAATTCTCTTGTTTTCCATGGAAGTGCGCATGAAATTAGTCTGAATAGAAAACATAGCAAATGACCAGGACATGCTGACATTGTCAGAGTTAGAAATAATGATTTTAATGGAAATGATTAATGTGTTCTTCAAACTTTGCTTCATCAAAAACACCTCTTGCAGCAATTACAGCCTGGCAGACCTCAGGCATTCTAGCTGTCAATTTTTCAAGGTAATCTGATGAGATTTCACCCCATGTTTCCTGGAGCATGTCCCAAAAGATGGATCAGCTTGATGGAGTCTTCCTCCATACCATATGGTCAAGCTGCTCCCACAACAGCCCAATAGGGTTCAGATCCAGGGACTGTGCTGGCCACACTATTACAGTCAGAAATCTGGCTGGCTGTTTATTCTTTAAATATTGCTGGCACATTTTGGCGGTGTGTTTTTGGTCGATATCCTGTTGTAGGGTGAAATTGGCCCCAGTCAAGTGGGGTCCCTACACTCTGCACGAATCTCTTATTTTACTATCTCTAAAGCACCCTCATGCCATCACACTGCCTCCACCATGCTTGACTGATGGTATTAATCACTGTTCTTGCATCTTTTCATTTGTTCTGTATCTCACAAATGTTCTTCTATTGGATCAGAAGACCTCCAACTTGGACTCATCTGTTCACAATACCTTCTTCCAATCTTCCAGAATCCAATGTCTGTCCTCTTCTTCCCATCTCAGTCTTTTATTTTAATGGGCCACTCTGAGATATGACTTTTTCTTGGCAATTCTGCCATGAAGTCCAGCATCCTGAAGTCCCCTCATCACTGTTGATACTGACACTGGTGCATGACAGGTACTATTTAGTGCAGCTGCCAGATGACATTATGTGAAGTGTCCTTGTCTTAAACTACACACTCTCAGATATTTGTCTTCTTGCACAGTTGTGCATCAGGGCCTCTTACTCCTTTTACTGTTCTTGTTAGAGACAGTTTGTGCTGCTCTCTGAAGGGAGTAGTTAACAACATGGTAAGCAGTTTTAAGTTTCCTCACAATTTTTTGCATTGAATAGCCTTCCTTTCTAAACACAACAATACTGTAGACTAATGTATCACTAAAGAAAGTTCTTTCTTTCTGGCCATTTTGAGAATGTAAAAAAGAAAACTGCTGATGCTTCAGATACTAAAATAACCTAAAGAATGCCATGCTCTCTTTTGTTGCTCCCTTATTAATACAGTGGTTTTCAGTTGTGCAACACAATTTCAAAAGGGTTTTTAATTATCAATTAGCCTTATAAAATGAGTAACTTGATAGGGTGAAATGGAGGCAGATGATCCACTGTGGTGACCCCTAATGGTAGCAGCCAAAAGATAGATTAGTAGCCATACCAGGAAACTGATGCAGAAGACTGACAGTTATTGATAATAGGCCTCTATGATAAAATATTTATCATTCTTTAAAAATCATCTGATTAATTTTGTTTGTAAAAGAGGTAAAATTGTTTGTGAATTGCTTAAAAATGTGTTTTTCTTTGGAAAACAATGACATTTGCAAGTGATCCCAAACTTCTGAGTGGCAGCATACCTGTCTGACTGAATTGTACCAACTGTAAAGTTTGATGGAGGAGGAAAAATGCTATGGGGTTGTTTTTCTGAGGTTGGCCCCTTAGTTCCAGTGAAAAGAAATCTATGCTTCTCAATTTGAGAAACAGTTTGAGGAAAGTCCTTTTGTCTTCCAGCACAACGTGCCCCACTGCATAAAGTAAGGTCCATAAATGCATGGTTGGATGCATTTATGGACCCTAACCTCAATTCCATCCAACACCTCTGGAAAGAGCCAGATAGAGCCAGGCACTCTTGTGCAACACCAGTGTCTGACCTCACAAATGTTTTTCTGGGAAAAAATTCCCACAGACATACCCAAAATCTTGTAGAAAACCTTGCCAAAAGAGTGGAAGCTAATATAGCTGCAAAGGGGGGTGATGAACTTTACATTAATGCCTTTGGGTTTAGAACGGGACGTCACAAAAGCTTCTTTAGGTGTAATGTGTAGATGGCCCAGTACTTTTGTCTATATAGCGTATGATACAAAACCAGCAGGAGGTTTTACTTTCTTTAAACTAAAATAACAAGTGACACACTGACAGTAAATCACACACGGTGTTCACTCAGGCAGTCCCAGCAGATCAGCTAATCTCTATATCAGCCTACATCAGCTAATGGTGGAGCTGATTCTAGGCATTAAACCATCTCACGCATGGATTTTAGTTTTACTCTGTTGCCGCACATCTGCAAGCTGCTTTGCAACCCACCTTCACAAGTTCAGAACAGGTGTTTCCATAAAAACACTTGACTCATGGTGAAAGTCAGTCACAAACACATGCACCAAACCCTCCTCGGATGTCTTAACAAAACCGATCAGTCATTTTATTTTAATTACTTTTATAAGTGCACAAGATCATTTCTATAAGTTCCCATCACGCTTAGATTTTGTTTATTGCTTAGGACAATTAGCCTACAACTATAACTTTAATAAAATAGTAATAATAACTGAGTTCAGTTCCTTCAGTTTCAGATTTTCTTTGCCAGTGTTAATGTTATTAGTAACACCCTTTCCTGGTATAGTGACTCAAAATGCCTGCTGTTAACAAGCACCATAAATCCAAGTCAGAGTTTCAGGAGGATGACTGAACACAGGAGGAAAAAACAAGGAGCTCAGTGTGTTATTTGATTTCCAAACACTGAGGGCACTGTGTAACTGAGGTGTCAGTAAAACAAAGGGTCAGTGCAGTGAGGTGTGGAGCACAAAGGCTCCTCCTGGGTGCATATCAGCCAGCGTTTGTCGCCACCTAGTGGCTGCTCCCGTTATGGTCACTCACTCTAGAACATGGCTGAAGTCTTTGTGGGACATAAAAACAAATCACAGCTCTTCCTGCTGCTAGAGGGCGTACAAACGCCTGCAGCAAGAGATAACCGGACCTTTTCATGGCATCATTACAATAAAATGTCTGGTAAGTACAGTCATTACGGCTTGGATTAAATTAGATAATTTTATAATAATCTAGTTTTTTTGCCTTAAAGCAATCCTATGTGAAAATCTAAAAAAGCATAATATATATAAATTAACTGCAATTTAATATAATATAATTACACACTTTAAAGTGAATTAGATAATACACTTAAAATAAAATTACCCCCCCCCCCCCCACACCCAAACCAA
>VUQH01049921.1:4506-22221 GCA_015106775.1 Etroplus canarensis | reverse complement strand
TCACTACCATCTTGTAAACCTTCCATTTCACTCTTGCTGCTATCCTTCTGTCACAAAGCACCCATTACACCCATCTCCACCCACTCCACCCTGCCTGCACTCTCTTCTTCACCTCTCTTGTGCTCTGGCTGTTGTTTTGGATGGTTGACCATATTTAAACTCATCCACCTTCACCACCTCTACTCCTCACATCTTCTCCATTCCATCTGCCTCGTTGCCCTGCTTCTACTGATTTCATTCCTGTTCTCTCCAGTGCATACCTCCACCTCTTCAGGCTCTTTTCCACCTCCTCCTTAATCTCACAACAGATCACAATGTAGTCTGCAAACATCATAGTCCAGAGAGACTCCTGCCTGACCTCATCTGTGGTGCATCATGGTGGGATGAGTCTGTTGCTGAATGTGCTCCTGTGACTGTCCACTACGTCTTGAACAGGGTCTGAAGGATTGTCCAATATTGTCCGTAACTTGGACAGCGTCCTCTTTCTAACATCGCCATCAGAGAATCAAGCTCTGGACCCAGGACATTACTGGCCTTTCGTATCGGTTTGTTGAATCTGTTGGTGCCCGCTACCCTCAGTCTGCTGCCCCATCACACCACAGCATAGAGGATGGCACTGGCCACCACAGACTTGTAAAACATCCCGAGCATCATCCAGCAGATATTAAAGAACCTCAGCCATTGCAGAAAATAGACACGGCTCTAGCCCTTCTTGTAGAGGGTCTCTGTGTTTTTTTGTGAAGCCCAGTTTATTATCAGTGTGAACACTGAGGTACACTGTCTCCACACAGACCCCTTGGATGGAAACATAGGTCAGGCGTGTTCTGGTCTTCCTCATGTCTACAACTAGTTTCTTAGTCTGTACCACATTACACTGCAGATGGGTCTGTTTGCACCACGTAAATATGTTGGCCACTACAGTCCTGTACTCTTCTTCATCACCCTCAAAGATACACCTCACTACCGCAGAGTCATCAGAAAACTTCTAAAGGTGGCAGGTCTCTGTGCAATAGCTAAAGTCTGTGGTGTAGAGGGCAAAGACACAGCTTCTGTTGTTGCTGACCACACACATCTACTTAGCTTGTCATAAAATAGGGAAGGATCAGGGATCACATGGCCATGAAACTGCACGTCAGACAGCTGTCTCATTACTTTTTGAGCCTTTAAAATGGGGGCTGGTGTATAAAAAAAATGTCTGTAATTCCTACGCAGTCAATGCAATGCTTTTGTCAAACCCCTTAAATCAAAGCAGAACATCTGCACTTCACAATCTCATTTTGACTGCTTGTGGGTTAGGGGGACCAGATCCCAACAAACTAAATGTGGGGCAAACAGTGTGCTTGCGTGGGACACGTTAGCAATGGTGGGATGTAGGCTGACATTTTAATTTGCAACTTAAAAGTAAAAACACAAAGTGTGCAGGTTACAGATTTGACATTCAGTAAGTAAAAGAAAAATATATTTTATTTGAATCCAACTTCCTTGCTAAGTAAATACAAAAAGGATAAAATAAAGCTGGAGTTTGCTGTCATGGTTTGATGCAATAATCTTTTAATATTCTTGTATTATTTTGCTATTCCATTAGCCATTAAGTGAATATTAACTGTTATTTCAGCTGCTGTTTTGTCTGGTAATCATCTCTAGGTTCCAGTAGGTATGCATGCATAGATTGCCACATCTCTTTTAAGTTAAGCATGATCCTTTTAGCACTTTTTAGTCATTTATGACACTCACTCACGTGTACTGTGTCACTTGATGCCATTTTCCTGTGTACAAAACTGAAAATTAACTCTAGCAAAACTTTATTTGTCAGTATAAACTTTGGCTTCATTTTCTTTGTGGTTGTTCCCACCATATTCATGGACAATTGACTTGTTGGTTTTTGTAACTTTCCCTGATGCCTACTGTACTGGCAGCAAAAGACAAGTAAACCTGCATTTTACCATCCGGATGCTTTCCACACATGCACATGCATTGGCTAAAGGCCTGACTTTAAAAGGTGCTTGTCGTGCAGAGCTGATCAAAAGGTGAGACACTTTGTTAAAGGTTGTCTTACTTTTTTATTTTTAAAATGGCCCTAACCCTCCTTGGTAAGAGGGACATCTGGTCACCCTGCTGTGGTGGTGCATTGTCGCAAGATTGCAATTTTATTTTTGAAAATTACAACCGGAAACCATCTCCTTTCTTATTTTGAAAGACACACGCCGGAGGATTTCAAACTTGACTCGAGTGAACAAGCGTTTAAAAAAAACAAACAAAAAAAACAAGTTTTAGTGAAATATTAACAAGGTCGTGCGTTTTATTTTGAAATCGTTTCCTCCTGTTACTAAATCCGCTCAGGTTATTCTCATAAACCGCGTCACGTGGTGGAGCGCGGAGAAAAGAACAGGGTCACGTATCAAAGTCTGTGTTTGTGACTTTGTCCTCAGGAAGTTCCCTCCTCCTTTACCTGTCTGGTGAGTCAACACCTTGACTCGCAGCGATGACATCCAACCCGCCGGATGTTCCTGCACCACATAAATGCCACAGGAGGCGAGTAGGGAGAGAAGGGGCGCTCCACCGGCCCGAAGCTGAGGAATGCGCGGCTTGTTTCGCCTGATGAACAGATCTGAGAGACTTTTAAGATGTTTTCCTTCCTCCGCGCAGGTCAGTTTGCTCTTGTTTCCTCACGCAGCGCTGAACAGGTGAAACCACCTGTCTGGATTTTTAAAAACTGAAGCTGTCTCCTGGCTTATGTTCTTTTTTTTTTTAGATGTTGTCTCCTAGTTTATGCCTTTAGAATATTTTTAAATGGAGTCATAAAGGTTTCTTATCAGGTTTTATTGTTTATATCCTATCCTGCTGTACAAACTCACAGTGCTGTAAAATCTTCAAAGGGGCTTGCAGGAGAATTATGGCCCCCAGCTTTATACATGAACCCCCATAACAGCACTGGCGAGTCCAGGGGCCCTAAGCAACAGGGCCGTGTCTAAATGGGGGCCGTGGGGTGGAAATCCCCCCCAGAAATATAATTTTAACATGCCTAAAGCCACTCGATAAGCGTATGGTTACGCTATAAAAAGAGAACTGTTGAAACTTAATTATAATATGTCAACTGGCCACGTGATGGAATTTAGTTTATTTAAATCAAGTTAACAGGTCAGATCGACCCAACAGATTTGAGTTAGATGCACTTTAATAATTTAAGTGTCTTTAATTTAGAATTTTGGATAAGTCAGCTTAAGAATGTGAAAATGTTTAAATGAATTATTAGCCATGTACCTTCAGCTGCTCCTTTAACCCAGCCACGGGGGCCCGCAAGCCAGTGTACTCCTAGTGCTGGTCCCAAGCCCAGGTAAATGGGGAGGGTTGCGTCAGGAAGGGCATCCGGCGTAAACTCTTTGCCAAATCAAATATGCAGATTCATAATACGACTTCCGTAACAGATCAGTCGCGGCCCGGGTTAACAACAACCGCCTCCGGTTGTTGTTACCCAACAGGGTGCCGGTGGAAACTATGCTGCTAGGAGGCATGAATGCAGTGAAGGAGGACATGCAGAGGGTTGGTGTGAGGGAAGAGGATGAAAGGGATAGGGTGAGATGGAGTCAGATGATCCGCTGTGGCGACCCCTAACGGGAGCAGCCAAAAGAAGAAGAAGAAGAAAACCTTCAGCTGCTCCTTTGTATTCTTCTCACCACAGCAGATTAGTCCACATCAGTAATTTGGCAGAAGCAGATGCCCTTCCTGATGCAGCCCTCCATGGTGGGAGTAGTTTGTGTCCCCACCTGGAATTGAAGCACAGACCTTTCACCTGTAAGGTAAATGTGTAAACAGCTACACTACAGGGACACCAGCTTAATTTTTAGCTTTACTCCAAAGTTCTGCAGCACTCATTTCCTACATAACACTTTTCCTTCAGGAAAAGTGCATTTTACAGTTACTTCTTAGTTTGTCTTAATTAAAACTTTAGGTTGATTGAAAAAACTCATACTGAAACTGACATTTTTGTGGACTTTATTACAGAAATGCATCTTACAGTGCCAACAGCTTTTGAAGACACATGCATCTATAAAATCTGCTTTACCTGAAGGAACGGTTTTGTGTTGGAAATGAGTAACTTTGGAGTAAAGCCAACAATTAAGTTAGTGACCCTGTAGTATAGTGGTTTATACATTCACCTTACAAGCGAAAGGTGATGATACAGGTTGTGTCATATAACTTTTCAGCAGTTTCATCAACCATCTAATTGGCAAAATAACCCATGTGTTGATCTGTAAACACAAAATTAAAAAAAAAAATTCCAACACAAAATTCAAAATGAGTCGGTAGTGAAAATTATCCTCTAGCTATGGAGGTTTAATTGTACCAGTATTTTATTTACAAGCATGTGGACAATTTAAAATATATACACAAAGTACTGTTATGTATAAATGTGTAAATACACCTTTTCTTAATCAGTTTATTAAAAATCAAATCTTGTCATGAATAAAATCTATAAATATTTAGCTGAATAAGCCGGAAAACAATATTAAAGTGTTTATTTCAGGTCCAGGTGTGTCTTTCTGCATGGCTGCACGTAAATCTTATTCACATGTGCATTTCCGTAACACATCTGAATACATACAGCTCCCCTCACAGCTTGAACAAATAGTTGTCCTGCAGTAAATTCAATATCCTTATTATAAACTAAGAAGGCTCCATCACTTGTAGAACCTATCCTTGTCAAAATAAATGGTTTGCATGTTCCCTGTGTGGATTTCCTCCAGGTACTTAAGTCTAAAGACAGGCATGGTAGCTGGTAGTCTTGCCCCAGTTTTCTTACTGTTGATCAGCACTTCCTGCACACTAGGGTATTTGCCAACACCAACCTTTTTTTTCCAAGTACTGGTATAGTGTTCTGCTCTCATCTGTTAATTTTTCTGACTGTATTTTTCTCTGGCTGGAGTAACCACGTGCTGTAGTAGTCACTAGGTAGTAAATACGATTTCTTCTGCCTCCTATGTCAGAGTGTCAACCAGATAGTAATTTTTATTTGATAGAGATGATGCAGTTTAACAGACTCACTGGCCACTTTTTTAGGTACATCTTGCTAGTGCTGGGTTGGACCCCTTTTTGGCTTTAGACCTGTCTTAATTCTTCGTGGCATAGATTCAACAAGGTGCTGGAAACATTTCCCAGATATTTTGGTCTATATTGGCATGATAGCATCACACAGTTGCTGCAGGTTTGTTGGCTGCACATCTATGATTTGAATCTACCGTTGAGATCTGGTGACTGTGAAGGCCACTGGCATACAGTGAACTCACTGTCATCTCATTGTTCAAGAAACCAGTTTGAGATTATTTTAGCTTTGTGACATGGTGCATTATCCTTCTTGAAGCAGCCATCAGAAGATGGGCACACTGTGAGAGGGAGCTGGTCAGCAACCATACTCATATAGGCTGCTCAATCGGTGCTAAGGGGTACAAAGCGTGCCCCTTAGCACCCCCTAATATACCACACACCACCATCAGCCTGGTCCTTTAATACAAGGCAGAATAGAGCCATGCTTTCACTCTATAAACCATAGAGATGATTGTGTGGGAAAATCCCTGTAGATCAGCAGTTCCTGAAATGGTCAGACCAGTCTGTGTGCCACCAACAACCCCATGATTCAGAGTCACCTTTCTTCTCCATTCTGATGCCTAGTTTGAACTTCAGCAAGTTGTCTTAAATATATATTAAATATATTGGGTTCCTGCTATTTCATTGGCCAATTAAGCATGTCTGTTACTGTGTAGTTGAACAGGTGAACAGGTTGAACAGGTTAATAAAGTGGCCAGTAAGTGGTGAGTGTAGTTTCAATGCA
Organism: Etroplus canarensis; assembly: GCA_015106775.1. NCBI lineage: Eukaryota > Metazoa > Chordata > Actinopteri > Cichliformes > Cichlidae > Etroplus > Etroplus canarensis. The sequence continues at coordinate 16,394 of VUQH01049921.1, read as the reverse complement.
GTCTTTATCAGCAGCAGCTGGTAGCTGTTTTAAGTAGATAAACCCAGTGTTCACTTTGTGTTTGACACCAAAAACCAGACAAGCATCATTTGAGACAACCTGGTGAACACAATGCAGCATTTAGCAGCTAAAGACCCAGAGATTTCCTTTGGGAGTTGGCTGGGACCAAAAACCGTACTAAAAGAGAACGAGAAGCAGACTAACATTTATCATGTGGGCAGAAACACAGCTGAAACTAATTTTTCTGCATCCAAAAGTGGTTAAAAGAACTTGCCTCACAATAAACCCTGTATATGATTCTCAAAATGAAGTTGTGTCTCATTACTTTTAAGTATTTAGGATACAGAAACCCACATAGGAGTACGAGACTGATACTCAGTGACACATTTTTACAAGTCAATCCGTCTGTTTCCTGAGAGTGCATGAAGCGAAAGCCAGCGCACTTTTTTCTCACCGTTTTCTGTGTGCGAAGGATTTTATTTTGTGTATATACAGCAATTATGTAACTCACTTTAATCCCAATATAATTACCCGTTTGCTTCTAGACAGAAACCCCCCACCTGAGAGTATCCACATCTCCTCACTGCCTCCCAGTATTCCCACAGATCTGGAGCCAGATCAGGAGTCAGAACAAACTGGAGGACGAGGTGAGGATGTTTATTTTGTAGACAGCTTTTTTAGGACTTATTACAGTTTTATGAAATACATGAAACCTTTCAGCGAGAGATGTACTCAGTGACAAGGAGCACTACAGGAAGCTGTGACTGCCAGTAACAACAAAACTCAGCTCTGTACTGTGTTAGGGGAAGTGAAGCATCTGGCTCCTCTTTTCCCCAAAAAGCAGAAGAACTTTCATTATATTATTAATTCATCTCTGTTCATCCAAGGCTTGTTCATATGTTTGCTTTTACTTTCCGGGCACTGGTTTTTAGTTAGCAGCAAAGCTCCACTCTGAAATAGCTCAACAAATTTGTGACAGATTGATTTAAATGATCTGATGTTATCGGACTTTTTTAATTTTGCACTTTTCTCATTCACTGAAAAAGACTGAGACCTTTACCTTATTAGTGTCCAACATTTTTGTCTCTTTGAAACCTTTTTCACATTTGTTACCTGTTCATCCAAACAATGGCAGATGCTTTTCTGGAGTGAATGTTTCCAGTAATCGTGAAATCATGGTTTAATTTGAAAATATACATTCACTGGCCACTTCATTAGGTATACCTGTTCAACTCCCCGTTAACGCAAATGCACTACATGGACAAAAGTATTGGGCCACCTACACATAACATCTACAGGAGCTTTTCTGACATGCCTTTCTAAATCATGTGGAGTGTGTCCCCACCTTTGCAATTATCTGAAAGGGCTTTTTACAACATTTTGGAATGTGTCTGGGAATTTTTGCCCATTTATCCGGGAAAAAAAACATTTGTGAGGTCTGACACTGAAGTTGAGCCTGTGAGATGGCCTGTTTTCTAGTTCATCCCAAAGGTGTTGGGTCTGTTTGTTGTCACGGCTCTGTGCAAGGCAGTCAGGTTCTTCCGCACCAATCTCATCCAACCATGCCTTTATTGACATCGCTTTGTGCACTGTTGTTTAATTATGCTGGAACAGAGAAGGGCCCTCCCCAAACTCGTCCCACAAAGTTGGAACCATCAAAGCACCAAACTTTACAGTTGGCACAACGTAGTAAGGCAGTTAACGTTCTCCTGACATTCGCCAAACCCAGACTCATCTATCAGACTGCCAGATAAAGAAGCTGGATTTGTCACACCATAGAACACATTTCCACTGTTCCATAGTTCAGTGGCAGAATGCTTTACACCACTCTGTCTGATGCTTGGTGTCAGATGTAAGGCTTGCATGCAGCTGCTTGGCCACGAAGCATTTATTTTAATGCCAGAGGAGGTTTGGAACGTTACAGTTATTGAGTCAGCTGAGTGTTGATGACTTTTACTCACTAGACGCATCAGCATTTGGCAACCCTGCTCTTTTAACTTTACATGGTCTGCTACTTGGTGACTGAGGTGTTGTGGTTCCTAAGTGCTTCCACTTTGCAATAATACCATTTGATCATGGAATATCTAAGAGGGAACAATTTTCACTAACTCACTTGTTGCAACTGTGCGTGAATAAAACACCTAAATTCAGTGAGTCCGTGTAATGTAACAAATTAGCCAATTACATGGCAGGAACTCAGTGCATTTAGGCATGTTGGACATGTTCAAGATGACCTGCTGAAGTTCAAACCAAGCTTCAGAATCGGGAAGAAAGGTGATTTAAGTGACTTTGAATGTGGCGTGGTGGTTGGTGCCAGACTGGCTGGTCTTAGTGTTTCAGACACTGCAGATCTGCTGGGATTTTCCCACACAAACATCTCTAGGGTTTACAGAGAATAGTACAGACTGGAATGGAAGAACTAGGTGCCTGCACAGAGCCCTGACCTCATAAATTATTTGTCTGGATTAATGGGCAACAGACAGACACTCCAAAATCTTGTAGAAAGCCTTCCCAGAAAAGTGGAAGCTGTTTTAGCTGCAAAGGCGGGAACCAACTCCATATTAATGCCTATGGTTTTAGAATGGGATGTCATAAAAGCTCCTGTAGGAGTAATGTGTAGGTGGCCCAATATGTATTTTGAGCTTTTTAATATTGCCTAAAATGTCATCAGGATTAACATTTCCATATCAGTCAGTATCAATATTTAAAATGGTAAATGTCAGCATGTTTTTCTTGGCTGTGCTTGTTGAGGGCTTACAAACAACACTTGTTTGAGACTGTAATGTCTTTTTTCTGCAGCTTATAGAGTGGGACAAAATTTCAAATAATGAAAAAAGTTTTAATGGCCTTTGATGGCACATATCTTTAGTGATGCTAAGTGCCCACTGTTCTGATGTTTTTTAGATTGCAAAATGCACTTTCGGCTGCTCTTTTGCATTTTCCCCAAGGGGTCAACATAGCGGATTAATCCACATTGGTAACTTGGCAGAGGTTTTATACCAGATGCCCTTCCTGATGCAGCCCTCCATGGTTGGAAGGGCTTGTGTCCCCACTTGAAAGTTTTACAGATTATAAAAAGCCAAAAACAAAGCTCAGTGACTTTTTGTTCAGAAATATTATTCACAAAATCTCTAAGAATTGTACTGAACATTTATAGAATTTTTGTTTTAATTTCATTTATTTTGCATTGTGGTCGTTATTGTTTTATAACTCAGCCCTTTTCTTTGGGTAGAAAACCATTTTCAAAATCTTCTGCTGAAAGTTTCTCTGAGATCACACAAAATCTGACCTTAAGTTGTGGAACTGTGAACAGGATTAGTGTTACCACAGCTACACATGGAAATCAGTCCTGGTCTAAAGGGCAACTTAAACCTTGACCTTGAGCAGGAAAAACACTCAGAAAACTCAAAACTTTTCATGAAGAAATCATAAAAGAAACATTTCTCACGCTTGTGTCAGTTGTGAGTACTTAAAGTTCAGTCAACATTTCAGCTCGTGTACTCAGATAAGTTGGCACAGCTCATGTTTACCAAGTCTAGATAGCAAAGACATTGCTGCTTCAGATAAAGAAACTAAACAAGGAAAGACCTGCTATAAACACCAAGTCCTTCACATAATGTGGAAACCTGAAGGCCTCTAATAATGTGAGTCACTCCAATCATGTGAGGGGGGGGTGAAGCAACAATATTTTTTATCAGACACAACCCAGATGTCCAGGGCCTTAAGAAAGACGTCCTTTTATTGTGTAAATTTGGCTGAAAAGTAAAAGGTGAAAAGCAGACTTGTTAGAGCACTGGAATGGTAAGATAAGAAATTGGTGGACTATGAGTTTTATATGGAAGCTTGTTTCCGCCACTAAAAAACAAAAAAAAATGCACTGCACAACTGGAAATTTCGAGTTATTTTCTCGAACTTTTGACTTATTAACTCGAAATTTTGAGTTAGCTCTGCCAATCAGGAGCCTACTTGAATGACGTCATTTCCTTGTTACCCAGAAGGAGATGGCGCAGAGGCATGCGCACTCAAAACCGGATCGTGAGCTACCAATGTATAGCAACTAATTGGCGGCAGGTTCTTCAGCTTTGAATGGCTTCTAGCGAATGATAACTGGATAAAAGGTATACAATAACTGTGGTTATGTCGAACTGTTTGACAGCAGTACTGGTAGCTTAGCTGTAGCATTGGTAGCTGAGGCCTTCAGCTTCCGGGTAACAAGGAAATGACGTCATTCACGTAGATTCCTGATTTGCAGAGGTGACTCGAAATTTTGAGAAAATAACTCGAAATTTCGAGTTGTGGAGTGCATTTTTTTGTTTTTTAGTGGCGGAAACAAGCTTCCATAGTTTCCTGCTCTTGATGACTATAAAAAATTTCTTGTACACAAAATTACCCATGCTACAAAAGTCCTTAGGTTTTGGGATAGTGGCAGTTTCTTTTTTTTTTTTTGTAATTTTGTGTCTGTACACCACCAGACTTTCAGCTTTAATTCATGGGGGTTTGATAAAAAAAAATTACATTAACTGTTTAAGAATTGCAGCCATTTTTATACATACTCCCCCATTTTCAGAGGCTCAAATGTAATGGGATAAGTCACTGACAATCATTATTATTATATGACAGATTAAGCAAATAAAAGTCTCAGTATGGGATCCAAAGAGATACTGAGCTGAAAAACCAAAATAAACTTTTCAGTGAGATTGCAAAAAGTTTAGGAGTGGTCAAAGCAACAATCTTGAACTGTCTTGAGAGGCACTGGCAAGCTCAGCAACACCAAAATGCCTGGAAGACCATGGTAGACAACCAAAGTGGATGATCGCCGAAATCTTTCCTTGGTTAAGAAAAGCATCTAGCCCAGTCACGAACACTCTCAGGAAGAACAGGAAGGCCAGATCAGACTTTCTCAGAGAACATCTCAAAGAGCCTGTCCGGTTCTAGGAAAAAATGAAGATGAACATAAGATGAACTTGTAACAGAATGATGAGCGGAAGCAAAAACTATGGAGAAGGAAAGGAACAGCTCGTGATATGAATCATACCACATCATTTGTCAGACATGGTGGAGGCAGTGTTATGGCATGGGCATGTATGGCTGCCATTGGAACTGGGTCACTAGTGTTTTATTGATGATGTGACTGCAGATAGAAGTAGCTGGATAGATTCTGAAAACTACAGGGCTAAACTCTCTGCTCAGATTAAGCCAAATGCTCCAAAATTGACTGGACACTACTTCACAGTTCACAAATCATACTGCAAAATCAACTCAAGACTCTCTCAAGGGAAAGAAATGGTATATTCTTCATTGGACAAGTCTGTCACCTGATCTCAACCCAGTAGAGCAGCTGTTCAGTAACTGAAGGCAGAGAGACCCACAAACAGGCAGCAACTGAAGGCAGCCGCAGTAAAGACCTGACAGAGAATTCCAAGGGGGGAAACACAGCATTTGATGATGTTTGTGGTTTCTAGACTTCAGGCAGACATTGACCGCAAAGGATCCAAAAGGCTTCTTAAATTCTTCTTCAAGCCTTTAAGGTGAGAGGTGAAATGTCTTCAAGAACCTAACAAGAAGTCCAGTTACCTTCAATTCCAGCCCTCAAATCTACCAGGACCTGCATGACAGAGAACCTACACAGACAGGAAGAAGTATGTGGGTTTGTTTAGTTTCTGCTGTTTGGGTGGAGCTGTGCGAACTCAAATGCATGAATGTGCAAATGAATCTATAACTTTTAGGATTTAAATGCAGGTACTTGAAAGGCACACCTGAGCCTGAACTAAAGAATTTAATTTAGATTTTCCAGCTTATAAAAAAGTGTATCTCCAGTCGTGCATTTAGGCACTAATGGGCTCCAGGTGGTTGGAAGGACATGTTAAGTTTTTATCTGCTCAACTCAACCCAGCTCTGTGTGTTGTGTGTAACATTTTGCACACAACACAGTTAATCCAGGGTGATTTACACCAAACAAAGAGGAAAACAGAAGAAAAGAGAAGAGACAAAAGGCAGTATATAGCAAACTGAATATGTTAACAGCCTATCGCACTGTTGTCAGGTAAAGCTTGTATACCGTCTTTAACAACACAAAACTATATCCCTAAAAAGCTATAAGATCAACAAGGAAGGCATCATGGCAATTATACCACAATCTTGTTATCCTTACCCAGCTACCCTCACTTTTTACACTTTCTTATGATGCTTGTCTCATGATGTTTGTGTTCAATTTCAGGAGACGACGCGGTGGAAGAGAAAGCGGTAATCCAGACCACGCACACTCACAGAGGAAATGCCGTGCCCTCGGTCTTCCTCCAGAATCACAGTAATGAACCTATTGCCAGCACTTATTTTGATGAGAAGGTCCCTGTTCCCGAGGAGGACAATGAGGTAAATCAAACCTGAATCATATGTGAAAACTTGCATTAATCTCTATTATGAACTCAGGGTTAAATGTTTTTAGTGATACAACTGGTGTTTCTCACTCCTGTAGAGGTGTATAAGTCTCCGTAAGCTCTGGGCCTTCACTGGGCCGGGGTTTCTGATGAGCATAGCCTACCTGGACCCAGGTAACATCGAGTCTGACCTGCAGTCGGGTGCTAAAGCTGGCTTCAAGGTAACTGAGATTACATTGATTAGGAGTGAGTTCTGGTTTCCTAGGCAGTGGGGCTGCAATTATGTTTAGCTGTGATGAATCACTTGGTCAAAAAAAAAATATCATAAAATGGTGGAAAACACTTTTTGTTTGTTTTAAAAGCCAGGGCCACATCCCAAGTGTTTCATTTTGTGCAACCTGCAGTTTAATGCGCCACAATATTGAATTCACAATCATGTAAGATCAAGAAAGGCAAAGTAATCCCACATGGCATCACCTGTCAATCACTGCTGCCTTGAGAACTAAAATAATGGAGTCATGGTTAAAGTGTAGCAGCAATGCTACTGAAACCAGTGCTGGCAAAATCCCGGCAGTATTCAAAAGAATATGTTTTAATGGGATTTAGAGCGACCAGTTACAAACCAGCCATGGCATTGTGGTTTTTTTTTTCTGTGGGGAGAAATTAGCCAACAGTGACATGAAGCCAGAACATATTAAAAAGTAAGCTCAGTTCAATGTAACAATGCTCTTCAGTGGTAAAAGTTTGTAATTTTAAGATGTCAGTCTAATTTTTTATCCTTAATCAAAATCTGAACCAGAATACTTTATTAATCCCAGGGAGAAATTGCATTGTGATATAGACGCTCAGTTAGATATAAATAGATGTAAATTTGAAAGGCAGATAATGATGATCAAAATACATAAACGTGTCTTTATAAATTGCAGTACTGTATGTAATATAAATACCTCCAAAGTTAAACAGTACAGTATATACAATATGTATATACTGGGGGGGCTTCAGACATGTGCACAGTACTGTATGTTGAATTTGCTTTATTTTAGACCCTTCTGGACTGCCAGCAGGCTAGTTTAGCGCGCAGACTCTTCAGCATTGTCTTGCTGAAAAAAAGCAACTCCTTTTTCTGGATGGTATCATATTCTGCTCTATTACCTGTATCTGTCATTCAGCATTAATGGGGCCTTCAAAAATGATTTACATCACCATCAACACTATTCATTCTTTTAAAGGGCGCACTTCAAGTCTTAGTCAAGCCAAAGCTGACAAGGCAAATAATAAATAACAGAGCTGTTACAATACTCCAAAAAATGTTAATCTTAGCAAACATTCCCCGCAATTTATATTCTTACACTTCCTGCAGTTTCAGTTACTTCAGCTGCTTTTACTCTTGGAGCAAGCACTTCTATTAGCAGCACTGCCAATAACAGTTCCTGACAGACAGGTCAGACCCTCTTTACCTGAAAGTCACAATACTGCAGGTCAGAGTTTAACAAATGTGACCTTTACTGTTAGACAGGTGGAAACATTTCTGAACTCAGTAGCTGCCTCTTTTAACCTGAGATGAACGTTTACAGAGAGTGGCGAACGTGTGACTGAGGCCTAAGTCTTAGTCCTGACTGTCATTCCAGAGTCAAGCAAGTCTTTTCAGGTTTTTGAGGTGCAAAAACCTGCAGCTAATCACAGCGACAAGGCTGCAAAATATTTGCAGCAAAGCAATGCTCATAAACCCCATAATGTCTCAGTATTGTTATAATGATCTATTGAGTCAAGCCAAGTTTGTGTGTGTATTGCATTTCAGCAGCAAGGCAAATTTATGTGCTTTACACAAAATGTAAAAAGATATCAAGTTAAAATGTAAAGGCAAGATAAATAAAACTGAAGACTTTGTCACTGTCCACTGTCAAACTGCCAAACAATTCTCACACTATAGTTGAACTTTTAAAACTCTTTTTAATTTCTATCTAATGCTTTTAAATGGCTTTAGCAGAACTGAGAGTGCCAGCAGACCTGTAGGTCTCTCTGGGTTTGTTGCAGATGTGTGAAGCATAAAACTTAAAAGCTGCTTCTCCGTGTTTAGTTTTAACAGAAAGCAGACCTGTACCCAGCAACTTGAAGGGTCAAACCACATATCAGAAATGTAAACCACGCTGGTTTATAAACCATACACCAGCCATATACTCACAGGTCACTTCATTAGATACACCTCACTAGTTCCAGGTTGGACCCCCATTTGCCTTCAGAAATTCTTCAAGGCATACATTCAGCAAGGTGCTGGAAACATTTCTCAGAGATTTTGGTCAACATTGACATGTTAGTATCATGTAGTTGCTGCAGATTCGTTGGCTACCATCAGCGACCCTACCATCCAAATGTCACAGAAGAAATCGAGACCTATGTAGTCCAATTTTGGTGAGTCCGGGCGAATTGTAGCCTCAGTGTCCTGTTCTTAGCTGACAGGAGTGGCACACAGTGTGGTCTTCTGCACCTGCAGCCCGTCTGCTTCAAGGTTTAACGTTTTGTGTGTTCAGAGATGCTCTTCTGCGTACCACCCAACTCTTTCCGATCCCTGTCTGTTTACATGCCTCTCCTGGATGTCTAAACTTTTGTTTACTCTCTCATAGTTTGTGTTTTGTCCTTGTCTCTCAGTGTTCTCTTTTTTTCCTCTTTTCTTTCCCCTCACCCCCAACCGGTTGAGGCAGATGTCTGCCCGTCCCTGAGCGTCGTTCTGGTGGAAGTTTCTTCCTGTTTAAAGGGAGTTCTTCCTTCCCACCATTGCCAAATGCTTGCCAATAGAGGATCATCTGATTGTTCTGGTTTCTCTCTAATATTCAAGGGTCTTTACCATAAAATATAAAGTGCCCTGAGGTGAATTTAATTTTTTCTCATGCTCAGTGTAGCTTCACATTTAAATAATTATTTATAAATCTTTTTAAAGCATTCATGAACTTGAATTTCTTTTCCTTTAGAGTTTATCTAGTGTCAGCTGTGTGCTATGCCATTATTTCAGCTCATAAAGTCTGATTAACTGATGAGTTCTCTGTTCTTGTCCTTTCAGCTCCTCTGGGTGCTGCTAGGTGCCACCATCATCGGCTTGCTGCTGCAGCGGCTGGCAGCTCGACTGGGTGTGGTCACCGGGATGCACCTGGCTGAAGTCTGCAACCGGCAGTACCACACAGTGAGATGTCTTTACTGTCAATGACTCCCTTTTTTTGCCGTAAAACATCTCCAGTGTCTGCTTTAGACTCTCTTTTTCTCAAGTCTTACTGAGAGGCTGCAAGCAGAAGTAGTGTTAGTTTACCAAAACTGCCTCCCTGCATTACAAGCACTGCTGTTACAGTAGCTGTAATCCTTGGATCATGTGCCTCAAAACATTAAATTAAACCAATGTGAGCCTGTGACAGTAACAAAACTGACTGCGTGAATTATTCATGTGGATAGATTTCTAAATCCAGCTTATAAAAAATATTTGCATCCCTAAAACCCGAAGAGGGAAAATAACGGTTACACGTGGCTGACAATCATGTGACTTCCTGCTTTTTCGTAATCTTGACACTACCTCCTGTTGGACACATTTTATAGGCTGCAATAGGAGTGAGAAACACATGCAAAGAGATGCGTTAAGGGAAAAACTGATTAACTTTGCACCTGTTAACCTTTCTGTTGAGCTTAGAGTATCTAGAGACACCTTTAAAGAACACTGGTGGTTGTCATTTGAATGGCCAGCCTGGTTTTTTATTGATCTGAGTGATATAAAGCTGGAACGAAGTCACAGGAAATTACTTTATGGATAAATCCTAAATCAGCTTTTCTCGTGTCAGTACTATTTAAGCTCAAAGCTAAGCTGACACTGAGACCATAAACTTATCAGGAACGTGTTTACTGAGATCACAGAGCAAAGGGAATTGAGGGCTGTTGTCAAGCAGGTCTTTTTGCAACCAGGTGAGTCACCCCCTACTGGCCATTGTAAAGAATGCAGGTTAAAGCACTTTATGTTGGCTTTACTTTTCAGACCTGGAGGCTATGTCCATTCTCTATATACACTTTACATTCACTGGCCACTTTATAAAGTACACCTATTCAACTTCTTGTTAACATAAATGTCTAATCAGCCAGTCATATGACAGCAAATCAGTGCATGTACGCATGTAGTCATGGTCAAGACAACCTGCTAAAGTTCAAACCAAGCATCAGAATGAGAACGAAAGACAATTTAAGCGACTTTGAACATGGCATAGTTGTTGGTACCAGACAGGCAGGTCTGAATATTTCACAAACTGCTGATCTACTGGGATTTTGCCTCATAACCATCTCTGGGGTTTACAGAGAGTGGCCAAAAAAAGAAATGTCCAGTGAGTAGCTGTTCTCTGGCTGAAACTGTTGATGCCAGAGGTCAGAGGAGAATAGCCAGACTACTTCAAGCCGATGGGAAGGCAAAAGTAACTCAAATAACCACTTGTTACAGACAACTCCCACTTCTGTCAGCTAAGAACGGGACACTGAGGCTACAGTTCACACAGGCTCACCAAAATTGGACAATAGAAGATTGGAAAACATTGCCTGGTCTGCTGATTCTCAATTTCTGCTACGAGATTTGGATGGTAGGATCAGAATTTACTGTGAACAACATGAAACCATGAATCCGTCGTGCCTTGTTTCAGCAGCTGGTGGGGGTGTAATGGTGTAAGGGATATTTTCTTGGCATACTTAGGGCGTCTTAGTACCCACTGAGCATCGTTTAAACACCACAATCTACCTAAGTATTGTTTCTGACCATGTACATCCCTTTATGACCACAGTGTGCCCATCTTCTGGGGGCAGCTTCCAGCAGGATAACACCATGTCACAAAGCTCAAGTCATCTCAGACTTGTTTCTTTAACATGACAGTAAGTTCACTGTACTCAGTTGGCCTCCACAGTCACCAAAATTCAGTCGCTTCATCGATGTGCAGCCAACAAAGCTGCAGCAGCTATGTGATACTTTCAGGTCAATATGGATCCAAATCTCCGATGAATGTTTCCAGCACGTTATTGAAGCCATGTCATGAAGCATTAGGGCAGTTCTGAAGGCAAAGGGGGTCCAATAGTATACTAGGTGAAGGTGCATGTAATGAAGTAGCTGCTGAAAGTGTTTGTGAAACTCATTCTTGCTGGTCTGTTTGTTTTGTTGAATTGTGGTGGGGCAGGGTCACATGTTTATAAGGCTGTGGGTGCTTTTCATTTTGCTTCCTTGCGTACGCCATTTTCCCATGTCCCTGAAATCATTAGCAATCATGGAGGATCTTTCAGGCCCTTAAACACTCCTTAATAACCAATAAGAAGTAGCAGGGGAGGCTTCTAGGGAAGTGTATAGTAAGGAAACACTCTGCTTAGAAATCCTTTATGTAACATATAAATGGTGTACCCCATCCTTTAAGACAGATGCTTCTCACTTGGCAGCTTCAGCTCATTTGCCCTCACGTCTCTCACACATTTTCACTTAGAGGAGCTTAGATGCAAAAGTAGATTTAAAAA
>VUQH01049915.1:0-10400 GCA_015106775.1 Etroplus canarensis | reverse complement strand
TGAACTACACAAAAGTCCCCCTCACACTCACCCACACACACAAACCCAGAACTGCATAATACCTCTTTCTCTCTCTCTCCCTCACTCACTCACAAACACACACACACACACACACACAATTTGCACTACCTTAACCGCTGCTACTGCATTCACTTCTTTTCGTCGGCGCTAGTGTCTTGCTGTGTTGTCTTTTCATTGTGCCTTCTTGTGTACTGTTTTGCACAATTTTGGATTTTTACCCTAAGTTCATCGGATGATTTGCATTGTTTGCAACTATTGCACTACGTTGCACATGTTGCACTTTATCTATTTATTATTTATTTTTAAACTTGTAATTTTGTAAATTTTTAAACTAAAAAAAAAACCTAGTTCTAGCTCTGTTCTCCTTATCGATACCTTTATGTCTTATGTCTATACAGTATGTTTATATGTTGCACCAGGTCCCGGAGAAACGCTATCTCATTTCACTATGTTCTATGCGTCAGCTATATGTGGTTGAAATGACAGTAAAGCTCTTGATTGATTGATTGATTGATGACATGTCTGACGTTTGGCCTTTCTGCACTTACCTTGTGAGGACATTCATTAACACTAATGCATTCCCAGGGCTTGTAAGTTAACCATCACAGCTAAGTGCCAATCCCTTACTCTGTCCCTAACCTAGTTCTCTCTTTAGCTCTCAAATGGCTCTTTGAAAGTGTGTGGAAAAAGTGAGACCCAACTAAAAAATAAAAAAATTTGGACGTTTTTATTTCATTATTTTTATTTTTTATTTTTGTTTTCTTGTGAAAAATGATAACTCAATCATTCACTCCATTTGTTTGAATGAACAGTTTTTAACCTGAATCTGCCTGTTCTGCCACGTGAATCCTTACAGCTGTCCCCTTTTTAAAGTAGTAACTTGATGTTTGGCTGTGTGTGACACATTTAGAGTACACCTGTAACTTGCAGCTGCAAAACTTGCATTCGTTATTGCAAAAGAAAGCCAAATGAAAGTAAGTTAAAATAGGGAAAAGGAACTAGCTTCTAACTTAAAAGCTGTTAATTTCATTTTGCAAAGTAAAGCAAAGACAGGAGTCTGTGGTAGAAGGAGGACCTTTTTTCTCCCCAAAAGTGCAGATGAAGGAACAGCACGGTGATGTGCGGTTGGGTAATACCACATGCATTCTCAGTTGTTGCTGACAGCTTTAAGCTTCTGTTATTTCAAATTTAAAACTGTACTTTTCATAGTAAAAGCGCTTTCTCTTCCTTTTTGGCAGAATTTCTTGTGTCTGAAGATGGAGGACAGAACATTGTCATAAGTGATGCCTTCATCAAGGGTATGAACTCTGCACCTCCTCAGTGGTTTAATCAGTAACTCACTAATTGTCTGGCAAGTTAAGCAAATGTGTCATTCCTGTCATAGAGTCTCTGTTCAACCGCCGTGTAGAGGAGAAGGCTAAAGACATGCTGTTCACCCCGCTGGGTTGGCACCACAGTTCCTTGGATCAACTTAGAGAGGAGAATGGGGAGAAGAAGGCAATGGAGAGGCTACTGTGAGTGGATATTACATCACTTTTGTCTTTATAGAGCAGTAGTTTCAAAGTATGGTTGTAACTATGATCGAAAAAACAGAACAGTTATCAGTTTTACCTCAATGTGTGGTACTGTGTGTATATTTGTATAAAAGTCATATATTTTCTGAACAAAAATTAATGTATCAGATATTTTATTTATCCCAGAAATGTTGATGTTCCTGTGTTAAAGCACCCAAGCTGGTAAAATCACTAATAACTAAGTAAAAAATATTTTAATGAAGTAGAATGTCTCAATAAAATTGAATATTACAAATAAAATACCACTATTACTCAAGTATAAAGAGACTCCTTCACATCCTCTCCGTGATGTGCTGGACAAGCACAGGAGCACGTTCAGCAGCAGACTCATCCCACCATGACGCTCCACAGAACGCCACAGGAAATCATTCCTACCTGTGACATCACACTCTTTAATTCCTATCTGTGATTCTTTAACCAGTTTCATATTGTATATATTGCATAGTTTATACAGTGTTTAACTTTAGCGTTGTTTATGTTACATAAAACTATTCATACAGACAGGTTTATTTGTTTATTTTAATCATATTTTTCTTACCTCAAATTTATATCTATTGCCTTTCAAATTCATATTTATATGAATTTGAAAGGCACTCATTCAAGTTACCATCGTTTTCAGACATAAGTAGAGAATCTTAAGAAAATTAGGTATATAAGATATAGAAGGTGAGTATATCTTGAACAAAACAATTCAGCCCCTGTACACTGCAGTTTGAAATAATAACTTAAAAACAAAGAAGGGAATCAAAAAAAGAGGATTGTCAGGTCATAACGGTCATATCAGGTAATTGGTGAAGGATTGTAGGGTACATCATTCATCCTGCCCAGTATTTAGTGCATTTGTAATCTCAATAGGAGAGTCAGGCTTTTCAGTTCATGTTTCCAGCCTCTGATCCACTGTGGGTCTGTGTGTGACCATTTGTAAGTGATTGCTTCTTTTGCTGCGATAGTTAATATTTTCAGCAAGTATTTATCATTTTTCTCAGTCTTCTCTGGAACATCTCCCAAATAAAGGGTACTATATGTTAATGGTATCTGTTGGCCCAAAATACTTTTAATAATTTTCCATATACTTTCCCAGAAGGCTTTGATCCTGGGGCAGTTCCAGAATTAAGTGATAATGCCCAGCCTCTTCATCATCACAACCTATCCAGAGTACATGCTTTGTTAGCTCCGCTCTTGACTTTACTTTAGGTGTACTAAAGAAGTGGACAAGATTCTTCCAACCAAATTCATGCCAGTACATTGAAACAGTTGTAGCTAATGCTGTCTTGTGTTTTCCCAAAATATCCTGATTCTGAAAGAAATGCACCTTCAACTGCTCCCTTGTATTCTCTCCAAGGGATTGCCACAGCGGATTAATCCGCACTGGTAGTTTTACACCAGATGCCCTTCCTGACACAACCCTCCATGATGAGAGGGTACTCATATCCCCCCTGGAATCAAACCAGGAACCTTTCGCTTGTAAGGCGAATGTGTAAACCACTACACTACATATAAAATAATGAATATATCAGGAGGACTGTTTCACTATAACTGTAACTTAAGCAATGCGTTTGTGATGTTTTCTGCATCACAAACTTCTAACCATCTGCCTCTCTGTTTAGCTCAGCTAACCACAGCCACATGATGGCGCTGCTGCAGCAGCTACTGTATAGCGAGTCCCTGTCTCTGTCCTGGAGAGATATCATCGTCCCAGTGGTACGGCAGGTCGTCCAGACGGTACGACCTGACATTCGCAACTGCGACGATGACATGGACATCCGCCAGCTGGTCCACATTAAGAAGGTCAGACATCTCAGCCAAGCTCTCCCCACGAGCCACTGTTAATTTACTTTAATTTACTTTAATTACACTGTTATAATCGAGGCTTCATTTCTGGTTCAGATTCCTGGGGGCAAGAAATTTGACTCGATGGTTGTAAACGGTTTTGTGTGCACAAAGAACATTGCCCACAAAAAGGTAGGGTCACTTGCATCTGTCCAGCTGACGTCCAACATTTTCTCATAAGCTGGTTACTGTCTAATTTCTATTTATTATAATTATTTTTTGTTTTTAATATGCACTTATTGAGGTGTGCAACCTTCAAACATATTATAAAAGGCATATATGACTACCTGTAAAATTTTCCTTTTTAACAATAGCCAGAGGTTATCTTAACATGCTCATTCTAGACTTAAGAAACTAAGAGCCAACAGTCACCCACGCTGCTTTAAGTGCATTCGGTCCATAAGTTTTGGAACAAAGCTGAAAGTTTGCTCTTTGATCACATTTGAACTTTTCGATTTAAAATCCACTGTAGTGGTGTAGATTACAAAAAATGTGTAATTGTCCCAAAACTACTGGACCTTACTGTATGTTTGTTGGACATAATGTTCTCCCGTTGAGGAATACAAATAGGCTCCGTATCATGTTCACAACTTAAGGATTACACAAAATAATGATGAAATCTCAGGCTGCTACTTACTGAAAGAGAAACTGATTTCATTGTACATATATTTGAAATCAATCTGAAAAACCTCTAATTTGGGTTTTAATCTTTACTGTTTATTTTCATTTTCATTTTTTAGAATTAGCAGTAATGTCCAGAAAATACAGAAAATGAATGTACTCGTTGTTAATATATGTAAAGGAAAGATGTTGGCTAACTTATCCATCTGACCTGTAACCAGATGAACCCCTACATCAAAAACCCCAAGATCTTGATGCTGAAGTGCTCCATAGAGTACCTGTACAGGGAGGAGACCAAGTTTACCTGCATTGAACCCATCGTCCTACAGGTGAGTCACTCCAAAGGTCAAACAGCAGAGGAAATGAACCTTTTTCCGTGCTTTTCTGGAACAAACTTTCTTCGTCTCTCCTTTAGGAGCGAGAGTTCTTAAAGAACTATGTGCAGCGCATTGTAGACGTCCGTCCAAACCTGGTGTTGGTGGAGAAGACCGTCTCTCGTATCGCTCAGGACATGCTTTTAGATAATGGCATCACACTGGTCATCAACGTCAAACCGGTCAGTATAACAGCAGGCCTGTATACTGCACTAGCTTGGAATCCACTCATAATATATATTTCAATAAAATTTAAATTCTAATGTTCCAGTAATTGTAACTTTTGCCGCAGCCTGGCAGTGGCAGTAATGAGTGGGTGTTAATATGCAGAGTATGTTGAATGGTACATTTAATACACCAAGAGATACAATTCTTTTGATCATTAAAAAAATTGCTATCACCTGCTCAAGAATTTTTAGCACAGCTGTTTGCTTTGAGTGCAGCCTGAATCACAGCAGACTGGCAGGGATGTCAGGCCCTGCCTGAATTAAAAAACAAACACAATGTCAGGTGAAACACTATGAAAACATGTCCCGTTATTGTTGTGTAAACCTGGATGGACGGGCACTTAATTAAACTTATTATTTGAAGCTTAAAATATATATAGAAAAAGGACGTATGACTCATGGTGTTTTAAAACTGGACATCACAGAGGCATGACTTTGACCAAGGGACATTTTGCACTCACATGAAGAGTGCAGTCCCCGTCTGCTTCAATATTGACCATCGGTGTTCATCTTTTATATAAAGTCTATGCTGTGACCTGAGACAGTTGAAGTGAAAGAACCTGAACCCCTTGGGATTTGGTGAAGTGTTGATTATCTGTTCTTTTTTGTCAATTTAGCAAGTCTTGGACAGGGTGAGTCATATGACTCAGGGAGACCTGGTAATGTCCATGGACCAACTTCTCACCAAACCACGTCTGGGGACCTGCCACAAGTTCTACATGCAGCCCTTCACAGTGGCAAACAGTGAGATACACGTAGTTTCTGTTTTCATCAGAAGTCTAGTTTGTATCTTTTTTCACTTAACTAAAATGTTTTTGCTTTACTTAGTTTTAGTTTTTAGTTGAGTTTTAGGTGAATATAATAACTTTGGGCTTCACTGAAATTTTGCTTGAGGTCAAATTTGTCATTTTACAGACACTTTTCCATTTTTACCAGAATCACTACTCCTAAGAGTGTGTGTGTGTGTGTGTGTGTGTGTCTCTCTTCAACCTATACATAAATGGTCACTCAAGGAATAGGGCTGTTATCCTGGATATGATTGTTTTCAAGGCTCTTTGACTTTTTAGTGGATTTTACTTCTCATTAGTTTGTGGAATACAACAAACCAGTGACAAGAGAACTTATCACTTTCTTTCTGTGCTTAACACGTTACAATAACCTGTAAACTGTGATGGGTTGAGAGCCGGATGAGCTACTACATCATTGGCTTTCTGGTTTCTGTCTGTCCTTCCAGATGAGGTGAAGACGCTTATGTTCTTTGAGGGCTGCCCTCCTCATCTTGGATGCTCCATCAAGCTGCGTGGTGCTTCAGAGTACGAGCTGGCCAGGGTGAAAGAGATCATCATGCTGATGTTGTGCGTGGCCTACCACTCCCAGCTGGAGATCTCGTTCCTAATGGATGAGTTCGCCATGCCTCCCAGCTTGGCAGAAAGCACCTCTTTCCCTTGCCTGCTGGAAGGTGTTGCTGCTTCAAAGGAGGAGGCAGATGGAGAGAGGGCAGGGAGTGAGAGCAATGAAGAGAGCCAGGAGAAAACTGCAGGGAGTGAAGAACCTGCATCTGCTGGACAGACTGAAGATGAAGGGCTGCCGTCAGAGTCTTCATCTAAAAATGGAGATTTAGAAGCTCTCCAAGACAAACTGAACCCCAACTCACCCTCCCTGCCTGCCCAAAAGGAGGAGGTTGCTGCTTCCATGGAAACAAGGACCTCCTCTCCATTTTCCAGCCCCCCTGCACCTCCGTTCCTCATTGAAGAAGACCAGGAGACAATGGGTTCAGACACTCTGATTGGGGCATCTGATGGGGAGATGAGGGGAGAGGGAATGCTGTTAGAGGAGGACTCACTAGGCTTGGAGGACGGTGAAGGGTCAGAGACACCAACTCCCAAGGTGTTCAGAGACCCCCTGCAGGATGACACGGGGGTGTTTGTTGCAGAGCAGGTGACTTCATCTGACGACCACCTGAAATCCATCTCTGCAGTTTTCAAGCAGGAACTCAAGGACATCATCCTGTGCATTTCTCCCTACATCACATTTAAAGAACCTTTCCTTCTCACACTAGCTGGCATGCACTGCCCCAGCAGGGATTACTTCCCTGAGCAGGTACCTAGGTTTGGCTGCTGTTACATTTTTTTAACACCAATAGTGAACTAAAGTTATGAGTTCTTTCCCATTCAGGTTTGACTTTGCTCTTTGCTCCTTTCTTTCTGAATAAATAAATGTACATCTGCTCAGGCTGACACTCCCAAAACAGTGTGTGGGGATTGTAGTGTCAGGGAGACAGAAAATCAGATCTCACACTTTAGTTTGGCCACACCTGTTCAAATTTGCACCAAATCATCACATATCTAAAAAAAACTCTTAAGCCTCTTGAAAGTCCTCTCCACTCCAGGTTATTCACTTTAGCAGCTCTCCTAAGGGCTAAGATGTATGAACACTTTTATCTTTTCCAGGATTTGCTTCTAACTTTAAGTGGAAATTTTTATAAAATATGCTTTGGAATTCTAAGACTTTCCTTACAAATAAGCCACAAAGAAGCTTTGTGATTACAGCCGGTGGGGTTATGACAGATGTTCTTTAAAAGGCTGCTGAAAACATGAATAATTACAATAATAGTTTTTTTTTTGTTTGTTTTTTTATTGTCTTTTCCAAAATTTTCCACAAACAAATAACATTTACACATTGCACACACATACTGCATACCCGTGCATCATCTTTCAATTCAAATAAACATAATGAAATTGGACAAATTAATAAATTAAGGAGGAAAATAAAATTCAAAATAAATAAAAACTAAAAATTAAATTAATTAGTTAAAAAGAAAAAACAAAAGGGGGGGGGAAAAGAAAAGGAAAAGGGGGGGCTACATTTTACAGCTTTTGCAAATCATTTCAGAAAAATCTGTCATGATATTCATATATGGTTCCCAGAGTTTGACAAAGTCAATTACAATAATAGTTGATTATTTTTTTCTAAAACCGTTGAATTGTTCCTTTTTATAAGCACTTCACACGTCTGTGTTTTCCTTCCCTCGTAGGTCTATCTTTCTCCTCTCCTCAACAAAGACCTTAAGGAAGTGGACAGCCGCAAAAAACGACAGCTGCTTAAAGACTCGGCCCCCTCCTCCCTGGTTGGTGGACAGACTAACAGCGTTGTACAGTCAAGGCCCATTGACGTCCTGCCCTGCCACAGTCTGACCAGCACGCGCATCATAGAGCAGCTGAGCCACAGTCAGGATCTGGCCAGGATGCTGGCAGACTACAGGGCAAAGGGGGGCCGCATCCGGCAGAGAGAAGCCAGTGACCCTTTCGGCACTGCTGCGGCCGCTGCCAGTGGCCCGAGCCGGGCTGCTGATGGGCCAGTCAAACCACCAGTGAGGAGCGACAGTGAAGAGGAGAAGCCGAGCAAACAAAACGACGTGAACTGGGCCCCAAAGGTGAGCAGAAACAGATATGTATTCACCAGAACACATCAAATAAGCAAATGAATTAAAGCAAATGAAGCAAATGAAACATGTTGGTTGTTTTTCGGATGCTGAATATTCAGCGGTTTAAAAGCCACCAAAGTCTTTTAATCTTTTTGTATTGTTAAACATAGTGAAACTAGGTTTCTCAAGACTTTCATATCTTTTCATTAACATGTCATACTTTGTTAATTATATCTGTGTGAACCTACCTATTGTCTGTGCATGAGCAGCAGCACAAGCTGATTTCTAATCCCCTGCTAAGATTTCACTATTCAAATCCAGGTCCTATGTATTTAGCTGATGGCAAAAGGAAAAAACAAATTATAAAGATTGTCTGACTTTGTTCTTTGTTGTTGTTATTTCAGCAGGTGTTTCTGCAGACTGAATCATGTTGATGCACTTTGACAAAAAAACATAATTGTAGACACTTATAAATATATTCCACTGGATGGTTTAGCATCTGCTCTTCCTAGGGCTGAAAACTTGTTCCTACAGTAAGGCCATATTGATACAAAGGGGGTGGTTCTTTTAAATAATTTCTCACCACATAGCAGATTTTAGTCATACAGCTGGATTACGTAGCCAAAGGTAGTTTTAGTGCACAGGGTTCCATGTACACTGTAAAGAATATCTCCTCAACTCTAGTAGGTTTAAATGAACTAAAGCAATGGAAACAATTGTAGTATGTTTTGCTCAGGATTATGTTAGGTGTGGTCACTGATCCTTACGCATTTATCTGCCTGGCTGAATTGAGGTAAATGTTATCCACTAGCCTCTGTTACACTCGGCACATGCAAGGCAGTTTATTCCAGTTAAAGAGGAGTAACTCCATGTGTTTCTTAATTTCATTAAACCACCTCTGCTAAGCCAACACTCCTCAACTTACTTTAAGACGTGTGAGTGTGTGTGTGTGTGAGCATTAAGGTGTGTGCTCTTATGTGCTCTTTATTTTTATCGTCCTCAGCTCGACTGTTTGAATCCTGTCAACCATCAGAGGCTGTGTGTGCTCTTCAGCAGTTCGTCAGTTCAGTCCAACAATGCACCCAACCCCTGCGTCAGCCCGTGGTAAATTAATCGTATAGACTCCGTAAATGACATCTTAAATAAAAGAGATAATTTGTAGTTACTTGTCTTGTTTGTCAACAGGATTGTCACAATGGAGTTTTATGGCAAGAATGACCTCTCCCTGGGTATTTTCCTGGAGCGATATTGTTTCCGGTAAGACGACGAAGAACTGACTTAGACTAACGGGATAGGATTCAGATTTATGAAATTGTAGATGTTTTGATATATTTGTATGAGTGTACATTTACAGGCCGTCCTACCAGTGCCCCAGCATGTTCTGTGAGACTCCCATGGTGCACCACATCCGTCGGTTTGTGCACGGCAGCGGTTGTGTGCAGATTGTGTTGAAGGAACTGGACTCCCCTGTACCTGGTTATCAGCACACAATCCTCAACTACTCCTGGTGCCGCATCTGCAAACAGGTCAGTAAAAGTTATCGTAGCAGAATCTTGCAATTAACAAAACGGGCCTCTCGTTGACCATATTGTGAGCCAGCCATATGTAGTGCTTTCAAATAGTGCACTACATAATTATCACAAACAAAACAAGGAGTGCACAAAGGAGTGCATCTACCAAGACCAACATTCAGCATGACTTGTCAGAATAATAAGAAAAAGGAGCCTTCAGTTAGGAAGTTAAGCTGCTGTTTCTACCTGTTGAGTTTCCCTGGTGAGTCTAATAATTCTCAGACATCTCAACTACACAGCAGGAGTCTTTTAAAAATGCAAAGACTTAAAACACTTACATTTGACACTTAACTTGGTCTAAACTGTAAAATTGTTTAAGATGTGTTCTTAAGTAGCTTACCTGTGAAATTTTTGTAAGAAGCAACATGAAAGGAGAACAACAATCCATAATTGCTGTTAATCCTGGGGAGACTGTGGCTCAGGAGGTAGAGCGGGTCATCTTCCAATTGGAAAGTTGGTGGTCGAGCCCTGGCTCCTTGAACCCAGCTGGGCCCTTATGTGTCTGGATGTTCTCCCTCCTGGTTTTACAGCTTCACCCCACAGTCCAACACACATTGTTACGTGCATTGTTAGGTCGGTTCTTGATTCTAAGTTGGCTGTGGATGTGAAGTAGATATAATAATTAAAGTGTGTAGAATTGTTTAAAGTGCTTTGAATAGTCATAAGACTAGAAAATGCTATATAAATGCCAGTCCAGTTCCACAGCACAGTTACATCTGTAGTTTTCATCATGTTTGTTTAAGTAGATAGAGTTAAGC
>VUQH01049912.1:23222-33645 GCA_015106775.1 Etroplus canarensis | reverse complement strand
TGAATATGGCAACCAACAGAAGTATGTTTTAGCAAAACCCTCTCTCTCTCTCTCTCTCTCTCTCTCTCTCTCTCTCTCTCTCTCTCTCTCTCTCTCTCTCCCTGTGAGTGTGTTTGTGTGTGTGTGTGCCTGAGAGATGAATACAATAAAGCTGCAACAAGACAGAAAAAATAATAACATTTGTGCAAACAATGGGGTATTTGATTAAAAAATATATTGAAAAAGCAAAAAGTCACTTAAGAAGTTATGGCAGCAGTTTTGAGCTGCGACAGCAGACCGATGAGTGGATTAAATAATTAAAATGAGGCACTTGCTCACACTGTCTCAACTGAATCAAGGCTTTCACACAAACTCAGGAAAAACAACTCTTTATGTGTTAGACTCAAAGAGCAGATTGTTGTTTTATGCCATCTCATGGGCATTCCTGAAAACACCTCACCTGAACACTAATTATGATCTATCTGTAACTAAATCCAATTTTCCTTGTAAGGAAATCAAGTCATTTAACCACTTAACATCTACTTCTTTGTATGTTTTCCCTTTCAGTAACTTTAAGATATATTTGCATAAGACAGAACATAAAGACATTAAGCTGGGCAGGTAAACAAACACAGAAATGTGATTGCAGCACCTTTGTGATGCCAGCAGCTGCTTACAATGACAGTATGTCACACCCCTGGATAAGTATGCATTGGAATGACCTGAATAACTTTAGGGCAAATTAAAGGTGCATTTCGTTGGCAGGTAAAGGGGTCAGTGAAGTCTGCAGAGCCATTCTGACTAATATCCATAGGCTGGCATACGGATGGATTGGCAAAGCGATAGACAAGCAAACGGTTGCGCAATGATCCTGACAGCGAAAGAGGACAGACAGGTGGGCAGAGCAACAGGACAGGTGAAGAAAATGGTCAGCAAAGCAGACAGCCAAAGCAGACAGAGGAACATGGATGAATATTCAACCAGACAGCAGGTCAGAGAGATATTCAGACAGGGACAAAAGAGAGGGCAGACTTTAAGGTGTACCAACTAGGCAGGTGGAAAGGCATGTGAAATCAGATGTTCCTGCAAGCAGAAAGTCAGAAGGAGAACTACCAGGTAAAAATAAAAGAGAGAAATGTTAAATAAAGGAATCAAGAGGGCAAGAAAAACAGAACAGCATGACTAACAACAAAAAAGTTCAAAACCCAGTGTTTGGAGCAGTTTGACAAGCCTTTTTACATAGGCTATATTGACAAAAGTATTGGGCCATGCCTCTTAATCACTGAATTCAGGTGTTTTGTTCAGTCCCATAGCCTAGCTATGTAGTCTGCCTTTACAAACATTTGTGAAAGAAAGAGCTCAGTGAACTTGAGTGTAGTACTGTAATAGGATTCCACCATTATAACAAATCAGCTGGTGAAATTTTGTTCCTCCTAGATACTCTTCTTACAGCTGTAAGAAACAATATTGCAAAATGGAACCACCACAACTCGGCCATGAAATGGCAGACCATATAAAGTTGCAGAGCAGGGTTGCTGAGGCACATAGTGGTTAAAAGTCACCAACACTCTGCTGACTCAATTACTGCAGAGTTCCAAACCTCTCTGACATTAACATCAGCACAGAAACTGTGCACATGGGTTTCCATTACTGAGTAGCTGCATCCTTGCATCACCAAGCACACAACCAAGTCTTGGATTGAGTGATGTAAACCACGCTGCTACTGGACTCTGGAGCAGTTGAAATGTGTTCTGTGGAGTGACGAATCATGCTTCTTTATCTGGTAGTCTGATGGGTGAGTCTGGGTTGGTGAATGCCAGGGGAAGGTCACCTATCTGATTGCATTGTGCAAACTGTAACATTTGGTGGCGCAGGGATAATGCTACGGGGTTGCTTTTCTGGGGTTGGCTTGGTCCCCTTAGTTCCACTGAAAGGAAATCTTAGTGCTTCCACTTACCAATACATTTTGGACAATTCTATACTTCCAACTTTGTGGAAACAGTTTGGGGAAGGCCCTTTTCTGTTCAGGTATGACTGTGTCCCAGTGCACAAAGCAACATCTGCATTAATGGATTTAGAATGGGATATCATAAATGCTCTTGGAGGTGTAATGTGTAGGTGGTCCAATACTTTCATCCATTTAGAGTATTTTACTGTAGGTTAGGTTTGGTAAGGAGTTCAGTAACTTAAATGGGAAAAAATAATAGTAAAGCCCATCTTAGGCCTATCCCAGCTGCCATACGGCAAGAGACAGGGTACATCCTGGACAGGTTACCAGTCTATTGCAAAGCTAACAAAGAGATACATACAACTCATTCAAACTCACATCTACACCTACAATTTAAGATAAGATAAGATAAGATGAGATAAGATAAGAAAATCCTTTATTAGTTCCACAACAGGTAAATTTGCATTGTAATCAGCAGCAGATAGAGTCACTCAGTTATAAAAATCACCAGTTAACCTAATCCCGCATGTCTGTGGACTGTGGAAGGAAGCCTGAGTACGTGGAGGAAACCAACACAGGCACAAGCTCCAAAGAGAAACTGATCATATGAAAAAGCTAGTTCGAGTTGGTGATGCTAAATTTGCAATATGAGCAAATGCTAAAGGAGCACAAAAATGTAGGGTTGCTTGTGTTTTAAATTAAAATAACAAACTAATCAATGTTTAAAATTACAATTAATAATTAATGAAGTTATTAAACAGTAAATGCTCTGCGCTTATATAGCACATTGTAACCTTAGCTAAGTGTTACAAAGTGTTCCTCTATCATGTAAACACATGAGCAGTAGACAATTTCACCTGAGCCAAGATGACCACTGAGGACTTTTAATCAAATAGCTAAGTAGGCACACGAATGCCTATTTCAGGATCTATCACACAGGTGTTTAAATAGCACATTGTGCTACTTAGTCCAAATCGATCATGTGAAAAAGCTTAGCAGTCACAAAAAAACCCAAAAAAAACTACAATATTGCTTAAAGACTGTGAAAACATGTTATGGATAGAAAACGTTTGTGGTGTTTCAGAAAAAATGGTGAAATAAGAGGTTTTCTTGGTAGAGGTAAAGGTGAAGAATGTTGCAGTGCTGTGCTGTTCCCCATCTATGCCGAAATCAATTTCCTCCTATAATGATGAACAATGGCCTATGAAAGAAATATTTAAAGAAGAATATGTGAGTTTGTGCTCACCATTCAATTACAAACTGAAAACAGTCATCACTCTGCAATGTATTTAAACTGTTGTGGGAACAGTTTGACTGAATGGTATTTAAGTGCCCATCAAAACAATCCAAATTGTGGGAGGGGCTTTAAGAAGTATGTCATAAAGTATCTCCAGATTATCTCAGCATACTGATAGCTTGTCAAAGGTGAAAAAAGCAGTGATTACTGCAAATGAACCATTCTTGGACAAAAACAAAGTTTGTAATATTTTAAGGAAGTTATTTCCAACTTTGTTAATGGCTGTATTATCTGTATTTTCTATTATCTTTGCAATTAATTTGATTAATAAAAGCATGAGTTTTTATGAAATTGAGAGCAATATTATACTCTACTATCTCTGCAGTTCTGTGTTTTTGTTAGTTTATGAATAAAGTGAAAGTGTTGGCCTCTAACAAAAAAAACCAAAAAAAAAATCTACATGTTCTGTCTTTCCAACTAACAAAAACTACAATTACTCTGAGTTCATTGTGATAAGGAAAATAAATTAACCAGGACTGTTGTTGTTTGCATACGACCAAAGCAACTCTTAGCAGTAGTGGAATGCTAAAGTCTTTTGAGAAAGCTATTGTCCTTCCAATCAAAATGTTCATACTGTCTCTAAAAATTAGGAATTTCCTTATGTAAGTCTACTGAGGATACCAGACTACTGTATGAGTGCTAAAAATATATTTTAAAAGTGGGAATTTCCTCTACTGAGCCCAATTCAAATGGCATGTGAAGGTAATCTTCAACATTTGTGTGACTGAACTATTTTTTCATCAAGACCTGGAATAAGAATGAACACTCTGAAGCCGTTTTGAAAAGAGCTATGCAGCATATGGTGGCCTGGTATCCCACTTCAACACACAGTGCAAGCACAGTGCAAGACAGGCTTAATGCTCACCTTGAATGCATCTCTTGATGTAATTTTCTTTCTGTTTTTCCTCCATCTGTGTTTTCATCTTCTTCAGTAGCCTTGATTCTTTAAAGAGGCAGCAGCTGAAGCAGCATCTTATATCACCTCACATTCTATTTTCATTTACCCGTTCTCCTCCTCTGTCCCTTCCTGTCCTTACAGTATTCGCTTCTCTGCTTTTCATCTCCCCTTACCATTCTCCTCTCCTCACTTTTCATGTCTTATCCATGATTCCCTCCTATGCTTTTTCCCCTCACCATAACCTCTGCTTCTCTTTCATCCAGCCTTCCATTAGTCACCACCTCCTGCTCCTCTCCTGTCAAAATTTCTCTTCCCTGAGACTCTCACTTTTTCTGTCTTATCCTGTAAGGTCAGCCCATATTGGATCGATCAGGGTCATCTATCTTCCACGCTCTCAGTGGGTGTGTCTCCTCTTTCAAGAGTGATCATTTTCCAATCATTAATCTAGATCAGGCTATTAACCAATCATTAATCCTATTAGTCCTAATTAAAGGAGGGGTGCTCATTGGGTCCCTGCTGACCTCTGATATATAGGTTACCAAAGAAACAAGAAGCGGGTCAGTTAAACTTTGGTCTCTTCAGCAATTGTTAATGCATTACTGGATGTCCTCACACATAAAATATGTTGCTGTCTGGTTTTGTCTATGGCTGAACATATGCAGCCACTCATTTCTATATTTCATCCACATGCATCTCATAGTATCTTATAGTGTCTTGCTGTGCAAATAAAATATATGCAATAATAACTGTGTAAAAAATGTGCAGAAACCATGCAACCTCTATGCAACCTCTGGTATTATGACCGTAGTCACGCCTCCTGTGGCTATCATAACTGTACATAGAGTTTATTGTATGTTTACCTTCTTGACTAAACAGCTATCTCTATTAATATTTGTTATTTATGCTTACGGAACTGGTGCCTATAATGTAAATAATTTCCCCCTGGGATTAATAAAGTCTTCTGTTTCTGAAGCCCCCCCCCGCGCGCGCGCGCACACACACACACACACACACACACACACACACACACACACGCCCATGTGGGAACAGTGTTGAGCTTTGAAAAACAGTCCGTATCTTGTCTTTTGTTTTATTTTGCGTTACTGACTCTTTCGCACCCTGCTCACTGACACAGTAAAATGGGGGCTAAAGTAAGCATGGGGTTAAATATTCTTCGAACGTGCGCAGAAAGACCACGCTCTCGTGCTGGTGGTCTCACCAGCGCAGAGGTTGACTCGAGCCAAGCAACGCGTGCGCTTTGGAAAGCTTCTACTTGGATGTTTTATTTTATTTTATTTTATTTTTAAGAGGGGGAAACGTTTAAAAAAAAATAATCTCGAGCACCGGGAAGAAGCACCGTTTCCTTGGTCCCTACCTTGTGGATGATAATGGGATGATTTCTCTTTGAGGCCGTTAAGCTATCAGACTTTTTCAGAGGTGGATTTCACTGCTTTGGAATGTGTCTGATGCGCATTAACCTTTTTCGACCTAGGGTGGGCTTGCCTACACACTCTGCTGTATATCATTTCTGCCACTGGAATATGTGGAAATGTTGCCATTTGATTCCTCGACCTGTTTAGTAATCCGAGGTTTGAATGATGAAAATCTTTTGAGATGAAAAACAGCACTTTTGGGGATCATTTTTTGCTTGTGCGCGGCTCGTGCCTAATCTCGCGCCTCAGCAGCCTGTTGTCTGTGTCCGAGGGAAAACGCACAACTTTACCACGAGCTGGAACCGGTGCTGTAGCGGGGGCTACAGTTGGTCTGAGCGGCACATCAGGGCCACAGGCAGGGGGGCCAAGAGGCAGACCAACGGAGCGGCCCCGGTGTTCGGCTGCTGTGTGGTTGGACCGGGCGTCTGGTGCAGTTGTGGAGCGGGGATGATGAAGTCGGTGGTGATGATGAATGGCCCAGCAGCACGACCAGGCACCGGGGTCTCGCCGCCGATATGTTTACTACTGTGCGCGCTAGTCTTTCTCCCGATATGCGCTCACTCGCACCCGCAGCCGTGCCAAGTGCTGAAGCGAATCGGCCACACGGTTCGGGTAGGGGCTCTGCACGTTCAGCCTCGCTTGCTCTCCGCTGGTGCTGTCAGCGGTTCTGATGACTGGGGCAACGAGAGGGAGCTGACAGAAGAGCAGCGCTTGGAGTTGGAAAAACAGATTAAAACAAGTGCCAGTGCGCCTGGATATGGAAGCCTGAGGACTAGAGTCTCTGTTAATAGTCAGCGTGGCGCAAACAGGAGTAAAAGCCAGGCGCGGCAACGGGAGGAGAACACCTCGAGGGAAAATCGCGTGTTCGCACCCCGAGATTCGGTTCTGCTCGCAGCCGAGGCTCTGAACCGGGTCGGGTTGCTACCCTTCAATTTATCCTTGGAGATCGTCATGGCAGTTGGATCCACACTTGGCGAGCTGCCCGCGTTCTCCTTTTCCTCTACGGGGAACCCAGAGAACGAGGACCCGCTGTCCTTTGTGGAGAGCGTGTGTCACACTGTGATTGTGCAGGGAGTTTCTGCCATGGTCGCCTTTCCACGGAACAGGGACGAGTTCGTCAAGTTGGAATTCGTCTCGCTTGCGCTTCAGGTACCTGTAGTCAGCGTTGTGCAGAGGGAGTTCTCGCGCAACAGTAAGGTAAAAAGTTATTTCCCAGCTACATGTGAACTGTTAACTGTTGATTACTTCACTTCGGCATACAACTGCAGTGGGCTGTGTCTGCACAGGTGTAACATGTAATGTAAAAGAACACAGGGATTACCTTTGGCAAGTTTACTTTACATCTTCTGACAACCTTTATAAAATGAATTAGTTCATTTTACGCTAAATACAAATAGTCATTATACAGTATGTGCATGTGAACATATAGACCATAATCCACAGTAAGTTACCAGTGGCTAACATTTAAGACACAGGCTGAATCTGTAAACACCTCCTTGAGTGGCTCATTGTCTTTGATGCCCTTTCAGATGGAGGACAGGTCTTTCTGTTATCCAGTCAAAAGAGGTTAAATTAAGCTTGAGGAACACACAACTCATGACACAACCTGGCTTTCTTTGACAGAAAGCATTCAAATGGAAGCTCAGAGGAAAGCCTACCATAACATACCTTAGTGAGCCAGAGACAGGAGAGCTACTGTATGAGAGAAAAATACAATGCACTGTCCATGGTGCTGAAATGTTCTGAATTCAAAGGATGTTCGTGCAGAAAAGGAGAACATCGTTTCTCTTTTGCAGAATAAAATGTTGTTTTTAAAAAATGTTTTCAAGTTTTGATTGACAGTGTGCAGTCAACAACAATGTGCACCCAACAGCAAATGCCCTGAGGTACAGATGCTTAAACAAATGCTTTGTTGGTAGTCAGAATCCCACTATGTCTACATAAGTAGAGGTTCAGCACTGTGGCGAGAGAGGGCACAACAGTATATTGTAGTTGAAACCCTTAGTCATAACTAGGTGTAGTACAATATTTTGACAGCTCATTTGCTAGATAACAGAAATGAACACAGATACACTTCAGATAAATCAATGTGATGACATGTACATTTTCGACCCAACACCTTTCCTTTCAACAAAGAAGTAAATGACTGCTCCTTTATCCATCCACCTACTAATAATTAGCAGGCCCATATTTAATAATTAGATGAGTGTCAGAAAACTGTAACATTAAAGAAAAACCCAGTCATGCACAACCATTTTAAGTTGGATAACACTTCTGCCATTTGTCCAGCTCTATAGGTGAATCCACATAATAAACCAGAGAAAAAATTGAGGGCATTTTACTGATTTTACAAAAAGAATAACAATTTCCTTCACTTTTTACGTTATTTCATTATAGCATTGGCAATACCATTAGTACAGCTTCCTTTTCTATACCATATACAGTCTATACTTAGTGGGAACCCATTATACCACTATGTATAATAACATTTGCAGCATTTTTAAATTGTCAATATTCACAATTATGAATTCCACACAAAAATGGCTAGTCCTTAAGTAAACTTTGCTTGAGTAAACATTACTTGTGACAAATGGTTTCATATGAAATGTAGTTCTCTAATGACTCAGCCTGACATATGAATTAAATATGTAAAAAAAGGTTTAAGAAAAAGGAAAAAATAAATGTGTAGTGTAGGTACACAAGTTTTTGCAAAACTGGGTATTGGCTGTTTATTGATATTAAGATGATACGTAGTTAGGTCCGTAAGGATAATGACATATTTTTTGTAATTTGGCCTTTGTACACAGTGGATTTTAAATTAAGTAATCAAGATCTGATTGACATGCAGACTTTCAGCTTTAATTCAAGAAGCGTTTAGTGTTTAGGAATCACAGCCATTTTTAAAAAATAGTTGTCCATTTTTACAGGCTTAAAAGTAATTGGTATTGATTGACAAGCAGTTTCATAGCCAGGTGAGGCCTGCTCCCTCCTTATTCCACAGAAAAATAAGCATATTAAAGATCAGGAGTTGTTTCTGAGTGTAGTACTTTGATTTGATTGTGTTTAACTCTCAAAAAATTCGAGATACAACATGAGGTTCAAAGAGATGTTGACTCAAGTGAAGGAGGCTATCATTTGGCTAAAAAAAACATAAACTTTTAAGAAAGATGGGAAAACTTTTGGCAAAGCTAAATAAACAATCTGGTACATTATTAAAAAGAAGGAATGCACTGGCCAGATCAGCAACACCAGAGGCCTGGAAGACACAGAAAGTGGATGATCACAGAATTATTTCTTTGGTTAAGAAATCAGATTCACAACATCTAAACAAGTCTAGAATAATGTTCAGGAGGTAGGCGTGTCACTGTCAAAGTCTCCAATCAACAGATGGCTTCATAAATGCGAATACAGAGGATCTGCAACAATATGCAAATTCAAGAACAAGAAAGCCAAATTCGACTGTTCTGAAGCATACCACATCATCCATCTGAACATGGTGGAGGCAGTGTTAGGGCATGGGCATGTGTGACTACCAGTGGAACTAGATCGCTGGTGTCAACTGATGATGTGACTGCTGATAGAAGTAGCATGATGAATTCTGAAGCATACAGGGCTATGTTCTCTGCTCAGATTCAGTCAGCTGCAAAACTGATTGGACAGTGCTCCAAAGTGCAAATGGATAGTGGCCCAAAGTATATTGCAGAAACAAATCAAGAGTTCCTCAAGATAAATAAATAATATATTCTTCAATGGTCATGTCAGTCACCTAAACTCAGTTCAGTAGAACAGCTTTTCGGTCACGGAGGACAAAACTGAAGAGAGAGAGACCCACAAACAAGCAGAAACTAAAAGGACTGTAACAAAAGCCAGAGCATCTCAAGGGAGGAAAAGTAGCATTTGATAACGTGCATTGGTTCAAGACTTAAGGAAGTAATTGATTTCAAAGGATTTTCATTAAAGTGTTAAAAATGTACCTTATATTTAAAAATATGTTTGGTTGTTCAATTACTTTTGAGAAGATGGGGGCTATGTATAACATTTTTTAAAGAGCTGGCACAATTCTTGTGTCAAACCCCCTGAATGAAGCTAAAAGTCTATACTTCACTCATATATTCATTTTTTGATTTAAAATCCACTGTGGTGGAGTGCGGAGGCAAAATTACAAAAATCATGTAATCGTCCAAAAACTTATTGACCTATTTGTTCGTCATCTAAACACAATCTAGATTGCTTTCAGTGTCTTAAAAAAGAAGAAAAAGAAGAAGAAAACCCTATGCTGAAATCAATCCGAAATATGTGGATAGAACATTCGTGTCTTACCTTCATTATTTTAACAGTTATGATAAGGCACCAGCAGCTCTTAAGTTATGTAATGAAAATTAACATTGACTGTTCTTAGGAGATGGGACAAGCTGGTCATTTTCATAAGATGAAAAAAAAATCAAACATTGTACAGTAATACACCACGTGAATTTGTGAGCTAGTATGAGAGCAAGTTGAAACTATTTATGAATGTAAACACTAAAGTTATCAGTGACATTAGTGATAATTCTGCAGAGAGAACACTTGTTTGTGAGGGTGTACTCATACTTTTTTGTAAGCGTTAACTCTCTCACTCTGTGTGTGTATATGTGTGTCTGTGTGCGTGCATGTGTGTTTGACAGTCTACAGTACACACAAACATCCAAACACTGTCTTTTTTTTTTTTTTAACTTACACACACACACACGTCCAAACCCATTAGCTGGACTGAGGGATTCTGGGACTCTTGCCATCTACTAGGGTATCGTACAGTGTGTGTGTGTGTGTGTGTGTGTGTGTGTGTGTGTGTGTGTGTGTGTGTGTGGGGGTGTGTGAGAGAGAGAGCA
>VUQH01049912.1:4469-17577 GCA_015106775.1 Etroplus canarensis | reverse complement strand
AGGAGGTAGCTGGGGAGAGGAAAGTCTGGGCTTCTCTTCTCGAACTGCTGCCCCCGCGACCCGGATCCCCGGACAAGCGGTAGACGACGACGAGTCTCGCCCAAGGACACTTTGGCATGTAGACTGGAGAAGTCATGTATCGAACTGCCAACTTTACTGTTGAAAGACGACCCGCTGTACCTCCTGAGCCACAGTCGCCGCAAAACACCAAGAAAAGAGATTTTTTTTTTAATGTTTTCTGTTTGTAACCTTACATGAACATAAAATCAAATGAGACCAAATATATAAACTGGACAAATTTGAATTCCTGATGAAGTTGGGGTGTAACTGATGTAAGATGTGACTACCAGCAGCTGCTGAAGCTGGCAGAAGCTAGTTGAAAGCACAGATACATGTTTTTCATAATGATAGCTCTGTAAGCGAGCACACAGTGGTGCAGTGTTGAAAGCATGTATGACAGTACAATTCTTGACATGTTAAAAATGGAATCTCATTTTTTTTGGCCTTTAGTGCATTCAAGTAGTAGTGACTTGAACCAAGCAATATTTGTTGTGGCAAAACAGTTTCATCTGAAGTCAGATTTTCTTGAAAAAAAATGTTCAGAGGAGGGATGGTAGCTGTTGAAGATGGATGCTCCCTGGCACCTGTAATGGGGAGCCTTTGTCTCACCTCTCCACCACTGCATGGTGTGTTCTGTTTGTGCATGTAAATCATTTAGACTGCAGGTATTTCAAGAAACCTGGAATTTGTGGGACTAATAAAAAGTATGTCTTCTTCTAGAAGTGTGCAAAATATCTCAGTAAGCTGAAGCATTAAGATTTTCCTTCACTTGAACTAAGAGATGCAGTTTGACCCCAGAAAAACAATCTCATAGCCACCTCCACCAAATATTACCATACTCAGGGAGGTGGCATTTACCAAACCCAAATTCCATCAGACTGCCAGACGCAGAAGCATGATTCATCACTCCACAGAACATGTTTCCACTTTTCCAGGTCCAGTGGTGGTGAACTTTACACCATTCTGCTTGGTGATGTAAGGCTAGCATGCAACTGCTCTGCCATGGAAACCCATGTCATGTCATGTCATGAAGTTTCTGACGTAAAGTTTTAGTGCTGATGTTAATGCCAGAGGCAGTTTGGAACTTTGTGGTTATTGAGTCAGCAGAGAATTTGTGCCTCAGTAGCCCCAATTTGTAACTTCCACTTCATTGCTGTGGTTCTTAAACACTTCCACTTTGCAATATTACCACTTATAGCTGATCATGAAATATCTAGAAGGGAAGAAATTTTGCCAACTCGATTGTTGCAATGATGGCATCCTATTACAGCACCATGCTTGAATTCAGTGAGTGTTTTCAAATGACTTGATTATTCACAAATGTTAGTAAAGGCAGACTGCATGGTTAGGTGTTTGGTTTTATAAACTTGTGGCAATGAGATAAAATCAAATCTCTGAATTCAGTTGTTAAAAAGTGTGGCCCAGTACTTTTGTCCACATAGGGTATCTACCAGATTTGATGAAGACTGGATTAAAAAAAATAGGGAGTCAAAACTCTAATAATAGGGTACATGTTACCAGTAAGCTAATGCATGTAATGCTGCATTACTTGTATGGTCTTCAGTGTATATTTTTTTATTTTAATTTTAAACTTAAACCCTTAAAACCCTCAGCCTATTACAAACATGAGCTGGTATAGTACAGTTTAACAAAAAATCTAATTAGTTGCTCTAATTTTATTTTGTTTTTATCTTGAGCCTTTATTAAATTGGTGCATGGCTTCCATCACAGCAACTAACAACACTATGAGTCTGCACACTATTACAGTGTCAGATGAAGTCTACCAGCTGCCTACCATTTACTCTTGATCCGTATAGGACTCATCAATCAATTGATGAATTTATGAATCATATATGAGAGGTGTAAATTAAACTATGTGCTGCTGAGCAGGTGAATAACCCTTTTGAAATGAACTGTAATTCTTTAAGTTTTAGTCATTGTTAAAATGGGGAATACATATAAAACAAGCGTAATGTTATTCTTATGTAATTAATTATATTTATGGAAACAGGCAAGTGGAGTTTGAAATCCGTTATATCCAGCAAACTCTGTTGACTGAAAGTAATCCTGCTTTTGGATTTACAAACCCTTCTCTCTTTCTCTCCTTCCTTTTCTCTACACTTCACTTCTACTGCATTTGATTTCCTGGCGTCCCATCTTTTTGTTTGTATTCCTTTCCACCTCCACTGTTTTTCACTATCCCAATGTTGCTTTTTCTCACAATATCAATAATTCCAAAACCCATCATCTAATGTTTTATATTTCCTGCTATCTCTTTGACATATATGAAATCCAAATGATCCTCATCAATTTTGTCCCCCAACACACTTACATTTTTATTCCCTTCATTATTTCCTTCTGTTTATGTGTTTAACTGCCCTTCTTCTCTATCTTATATATATATTTAATTCCATTGCCTTCTATGGCCTCATCCATTTATTTTAATCCTTTAAATCTTTTCCTCCTCTCACACTCATTTCCCTTTTTCCTTTGTAAATGCACCCCTCCACTTTTTCAAATCTAATTTTTCTGTTTTTTTCTATTGCTTCAACTTTTACCCTTACATCTTTTTTCTCTTCCACTCCATTTGATAATTCAACTCCCATTACACCCGTTCTCCTTTTACCAACTCCTCACAGAATCCTCTGCATTTCCAAATGGCGCTGCAGACTGTGGAGGCCCCACAATCCTATCTCCTCTACACCCTGCTGATGATGAATGGCTGGTGGGACATCAGCATTCTGCTCTGCCAGGAATGGAATATTAGCGATTTCCTCTTCCTCGTCAAGAACAACACCCGCTTCCACCTGGGCACTCTTGTCAACCTGACAACCACTGCCTTAAGCTCATCACTGTCCTCGTCTGCGTTATTAACCTCAGTGGTGGCATCAGGTATCACAACTGGAGCAAAGGTTTCGTCGTCCTTACCGTACTTATCCTCTGCTGCCTCTCCTTCTTCTTCATCCACTTCTTCTAAATCAGACCAGCAGCAAACTCTCTTGCGGCAGCTGGAGGCCCTTAGAGAACATTCATCCACAACAGGAGTGGTGACATTTGGGTGCGACATTCGTGAGGTGCGTCGTTTGTGGACACTGGTCACACGGATGACTCTTCCAGAGTTTCACTGGGTTTTGGGGGACAGCCAGAATGTGGCTGAGCTGAGAACAGAAGGATTACCCCTGGGGCTACTGGCACATGGGGTCATGGGATCCCCTTCTCTGGATCACTATGTCCATGATTCATTAGAGCTGGTGGCGCGTGCAGTGGGAAGTGCAGCCCAGGATAATCCTGCCTTGGCACTCATACCTGGGACTACTAACTGTATGGATGAACAGCAGCGTAATGGAAGCTCGGGGGATTACTTGGCAAGGTAGGGAATACACAGATACAAAAGTGATTTTTCTCACAAAATTTCATGCAATGTCCTCAAACTGGAAGATTGTATCCTGTTGAGCCAGACCTGCTTTCTCAAAGTGGACCTATTGTCATTCTGCTATGGAGAGAAGCAAACACTCTTTTTTTGCATTTACTTTTGGGTGGTGCTAACATTATGATATAGTGGGGGGGGGGTGTCCACCTAAAAAGTGGAACATTTGCATACTGGGAAGCAAGCACTGTCATAATGACAACTGATGAATGCTGTGGAGAAATATCTGGCTGTGTAAGATCCGATTTTTGTAGGTATTACAGCCATTCAAGAATTTAGCAGGCCAGCCATGGTGCTTGGTCCAAATCGTGATCAGAACTTGCCATTTAAAGCTTATGTAGGCTGCTAGGATGGAGGTTGTTGTTTTCTGTAGTAAAGGAGGATTTGAAAACAGCAGCTTGCAGAGAAGCTTGTGGAGAAGAGATTTCCACCTCCATGGCCAGTGTCAGGATTGTTGTATACCTACAGTTAGTCTGGTAAGTCAGACTAACTTATATGTGGTGATTATGCTTCAGCACCACAACATGATTGTTTCAACATCATAACACACATGAAATACACTTATTATAGATGTTCTTTTGCACCTTAGGGATTTTTTGACCTCACCAATTTTGTTATGTTTCTTCACCTACATTATCAGCGATAAATAATGAGCTGAACCATGAGTTTTCATTCCTTTAATGTTTCCAGTAACACTGGTACTGCTTTGCTGTCCTGCCAATGTACAAAGGTATTCTTAACATCGTCCAAGTAAGCAAAACTACTGCCCATTGCCTTTTCAAATGTGTAAACAATGTTATTTTAAATATAAAACAATTGTTCACTACCAGCTTTAATGCAGACTAAATCAATGGGAAGTACATATAGAGCCCACAATATTTATCTTGAGGTTTATTTGTGTTTTTGTTTTGTTTTTGTTTTTATTTAGTTTCACATGAATTCTCTGAAGGGGTCAGGTGTTCTTTTCACTACAATATCCTGAGCAGGAATTCTTTCAGTTATCTTTAGAATAGGAAATTCCACAATATCAGGAATTTGAGTATCACTAGTAACAGTAGCACAATCCAGTATCTTGAGGGTGTCCTGTGACCCCTGAGGAGTATTTTGAGCCTTTGGTTGCAAAGTAACTTCTCCAGTAAATCCAGTTGAATCCAGAAATTATAAATGTGCCTGTGCATCAGATCATGTTGGATACCACTTTAACACTATGCCAGGGACTGTGATAGCCCCTGGCATGGACTCTCTATGTAGTTTTAGGTTCTCAAATTCTCATCTTGCTGAGTGGGAGTACAGTGTTTCTACTGAATGGTGCCCAGTTTTTAGTAAATCATAATTCAGTACTGATTCAGTTTTCAGTTGTAGCAAACTCAAAGCATCTCTATTAATTTGCATATAAAAGCTACAAAGATGTTAAAGATTGAGATGCAAAACCATAGGTCACTCAACATCAGTGCCACATGGGGACGTGCCGTAGGTTAAGCACAGGGAGGCTTGAGTCATAGAGTGCCAAGACTTTATCTGAAGTCACCACAGTGCACAGACACTGGTCCACCTCCATTTACGACTGCAACACCAATTTCAGCTGTTTTAACACACTTGAGAATTTGGCAGAATTTTTGATAATAGTTAACTAGACCTTATCATTTAGGACAGCATTAATTATATCCCGAGTCTTGTAAAGTTCATTATCGTCAGTTGCACCAATACTCCACTAGTCTTGCCAGAACAGAAAATAGGTTTGCAAAATGCATGGCATCATCCAGACCCTTAACAATTATGCCATGAAAGATGATTGAATGACAAGTCTATGGCACATTGCCAAATGGCTGGGACATAGGTGATGCCAAACATAAGTTTACTATATTGGTATAGGCTCTTGTGAGTATTTATTTCTATGATGAGTCTTCTGTTTGTTAGCCCTGAGTAATACCAGTCTGTAAATTAGGTTCACCATGTGCTAAAGAAGCACAAGTATTATCTCTGTGTGGTATTGGATATTAGTTTGTATGTAGTATTGGCTTCACTGAAATCTCAATCTCTTCTTAAGCATGTACTTTGTCAATTGTCTTTTTTCCAACAGATACTAACAGATAGTTCAGTTGATATTCTTTGGTGTACTAAATGTTGAAGCTCTGTCTGGAGTGCAAGCTATATGCAGTGTGACTATATATGGACAAACTATAATTTTCAACATAAGGATTTTTTTCTAATAGTTCAGTGAAAACTTTTGCAGTCAATGACTGCCTGAACCCATGGGCATCCCCAAATGCTGTGCTTCTTCCCTTGAGGTGCTATGCCAGGCCTGTACTGCAGGCACCTTCAGATACTGCTGGTTTGTGAGTCTCTCTGCATTCAGTAACTGGAAAAACTGGTCTAATGGATTGAGATCAGGTAACTGGCTTTCGAACTGAAAAATATCCCATTTCCTTGCCTTGCTTTTGCAGGATGCTTTGGGTCATTATTAATTTTTCATGAAATAATGAGGAAACATGCCTCACCTGGCCATAAAACTGTTTTCATTCAATTATCCAATTACTTTTAAACCTTTTTAAACGGGAAGCTATGTATAAAAATGGCTGTAATTCCAATAAGTCCTAAATATTTAATCCAGTACTTTTGTCAAACCCCTTGAATTAAAGCTCAAAGTCTGCACTTCATTCACATTTTGATTGTTTGATTTAAAATCCTCTAGTGTGTAGTGGTGTAGTGAGAAAAAGTGACAAATATGTCATTGTCCAAAAGCTTATGAACTGAACTGTACAATAAGACTTGCCTTGTGAAACACTGATCTTGCACAAATTTTAAACTTAATTGTATCTCCTCACTGTACATTGCATGTTTAACTAGTATTTGTGACACATCTCATCTGCATACCCACTATTTTATTTGGTAGCAATCTGCATGGCCTTTATCTCTGCCAGTTGAGATAAATATATCTTAACCTCTGTAGTTCAAAAATTGAAATTTATATTTTTCTAGAAATAGCTCAAAGTTGCTCCATTGGTACTTATATTTCAGTCTCATGTTTGTATATTTCATGGCTTAGTTTAGAAACATTTTCCTTATAGACTTTAAAGGGTATGACAGACAGTGCTGTCCCACTGCCTAGTTTCATCTTTCATGGCACTTCATTAACATGAGATGTCAGACATATAACCTCACTATCACTGACAAATCCTCCTTATTTGAATCTCTTATGGTATCCGTGTACTTTCTTGTCCCTTTTTCGTGTTTACTTCCCCTGTCTTTTGTCATACTTTGATTTACAATCTTTCTGTATGTCTTCTTTTTAATTGAGCTGCCTGTAGTCTTTTTCATTAAACCAGTAATCTGCAGGATCATGTGATTTTTCATTGCAGCATTTTGTGTGTAACTTGTGCACAGATGATCTTTTGTTGTGAATCTCCAATGCGCAAGTCAGTGTTAGTCTGTTTTTTGTCAAAAGCCGTTTCTGCCTCGTTGTGCAGCCCACACACAACCCTGTCCATTAGTGCGTCCAACCATCCCTCCCTGGCAATGCTCATCTAATCTATGAAGAAATGCCATATAACTCCAATATGGATTCAATATCTGAGTCATTCCTTTTGTGAAACCTAAAGCATTCTGCTATTACCAGTGCAGCTGGATTTGAAAACCTCTTTAGTTTGCCTGTGATCTCATCATTTTGTCAAACATTGGTGCAACTTACAAGCTGTAGGTTTTAGTGCCTGACTTTTTAAACAAAACAGTCTCCAACTGTGCTGTTAAATGTATCCATATGCCCCACATTTCCAGACCAGACATTTTTATTTAATTTTCTATTTTCACAATGTAATATTATTTTTAGTCTAGTCTTTGTTTCACACTGACATTCCCTCTTCCAGCTGTAGCTGGTCCATCAGTGCAGCAGAAATGTAGATGAAAGCCCATAAAAGTCAAATCAATAAAGTCTGTGTTTGCCCTGTTTTGTTCATCTCTAGAGATTATTGTTGGTGTTGTTATTATTATTTGTTCTTGTTACCATTTTTTTCTGGTTTTTTTTCTCTTAGATAAAGAACAATAGTTGATAAGTGGAACCACAGGATAGTTTACATGCCTTGATTGATTCAATTTATCTAATTGTAAGACCTACTGAGGACCAGATTATTTGTTATGTCCTGACACATAAACATTAGATTTGAAAAAGTAAGGGTGTACCTTGGTTTTCACACAACTGTACATCTTCAGTGTTTCAGGTTTTCTTTTTCCTGATTTGTAATTAATTTTTTGTAGTGTTTGATAATCTGTTGAAAGCCTACAATTCATTTAATCAAATGCATTTTTAAATCCGTGTCACTGATACTGTAATGATGAGCAAAAATTACAAATCTCACTGAAAAAAGTTGTGAATTCAACCTGGGCTCTCTCCACCAAACAGTTGTTCTATAATGTACAAATGCACAGTGTATAAATCACTCTGCTTCTTTCACAGCTTTCAAATGTTTGGTCATAGCCCAGCAGTAACAAATCATTCATATACATCTACAGAGCCTTGCATTTGCACAAGCGCACGGTGTACTGGAATGCACACTGTAGAGCAGTCAATAACTGCAGTAGTGTGATAAAATGATAATGTGTGATGAATTGCATTTAGAAGCACTGTAATCTGTAGCTGCGCCACTCTATAGAAGTAAGAGACATTGGGTGTGTGATCACATGCTGCTGCAGTACAAGTACAGTTTGACCTTTCCTGCTAAGATTCTCCTCAAAACACTCGAATCAGCAGAATGAATATCCCACAAAGATAATTATTAAGCACTGTGCACTTGGAGGACCTGGAGGAGACTGTGTTTACATTTCTTTGGTTTATTTAAATAAAGGTGTTGAGTAATTTGTCAGTGTCTTGCACAAGGCAGAAACACTTGCCAAGAAGGATCTTTTGTGATGTGAGAGCCCTGCCATTGACCCTGTGAAGATGGAGGATTTACTTGATGAGGTTTAGTGTCTTTTGTGTGATAGTGAGTGTTTTTCAAGTTGTTTCACACATGGGCGATTTGGAAAAGTCAGCCATACACCTGGCACAGGGAAATCAGATGGTAATGGAAAGTCATATGTGGCAGAGGGTAGGAAAATGAACAATATGTTTGTAAGCAACTTGCAAAGATTTAAAAAATATTTTTCTCCAAAAATTGTTATCATATTTTTACATAATTCAGTGTTTGTAAAGCTCTGAGACAGTATGGGCTCTCAGAACAATAGATATTGATTTTTTTTTTCAGTTTCTGTTTGCCATTAGGTCACAGTGATTGGAGATAAATTATATCAGGGTCATCATCATCATCTATTACCATAAAAAAATCAATCCACAGTATACACCACATTTCTGTGTGGAGTCTAATCATTTTACATGTATTGTACATTTATTTTTTATAAAAGTATTACAGGGCACACTTGTTACACATACAGAGTCGAAGTCTCTCCAAACCCTGAGGGCAAAGTTTTTTGTCTGTCAAAATAAGTATTAAAAACAACCAATGCTTTTCCAGTACTAAAGCAAGATGAAAATAATTGTTAGGTAAAGTTAATAACAATGAGCTTAATGTAATGTCTTCATTAAATGTCTCACTCTCTAATATTAATATGAGCAACTAAACAGAGGAAAATTAAAAAGCATTTTTTAGATAGGGAGTTTAACTTGATGTTAGACTGCCCATTCGGTGAAGTCCTACCATAAAAATACACAAGAAAATTCTACATATCAGTTCAGCGTGAACACAGCTGCACCTCTAAGGAAAAAAATTCATGCACAGACAGTGGCAGGCTTTCCCTCAGTGCCCTGCAGCTGGCCAGAAAATATGTAAATGAGAGAAAATCTCAGACACATTTAAAAGAAGTAATACACATTTTTTTCTTGACCAAAAAAATGGCAAACATGTCTTAACTGAGTGTAGAGATATCACATCACTACATGTTACTGAAGCCTTCTACAACAGGTGAGCTGGAACTATTCAGACACTCACACTTTTATGGCAGGGAGTAAAAATAACATATACGACAAATCCACACAAGGTATATCGTGTTATGTTTTTGTGGGCTCTCCACGTTCATAGTTGCCAATGACCCTCTACCTCTGATCATATAAAGAGTGTGCAGTGGACAACTGTAAGACTGGGCTGTAGGCTTCCCACATAGTTAGAGGTCAAAAATGACCCCGGTGTTTTCTGTGTTGTTTTTCCATTGGCTGGAAAAATTAGCTTTTGAATAGCTTGGCAAGATGCACATTAGCCCACCACTGCCCGTACCTGAACCCAGGCTACTCTTCTTTTTATTATTATGCCTTCATTGCAGAGGAATTATATTTTTGGGTTGTCCATCTTTCCATTCATTACAAATCTTGTTACCACTACAGGAGCTGACTTGTTTGCTGGATCTTTCACAAAACTTTGTGTGGTTAATACCGATGATGCGTAGAAGATTTATGAGAATGAGGAGTCAAAGGTTGAGATCACACAGAGTCGTTAATGAAATTCTCGTCACCATTGCAGGAGCTTGCTGGGCTGCTGGATCCAAGCCAGATTTAGTATGCTTAACTACTATGATGGATAGAAAAACCAAAAATATTTTGAGGCCATGGAGTCGAGGTCAAGGTGGGGTCATTATTGAAAATCTCTTTACCAAAATAGGAGCATACCGGGCTGCTGGATCCTCACCAATATTTATATGGTTAATCACCATGATCAACCTTAAAATAAATGTCCAGGATTAAGGTAAAATACAACTTCAGTATAAATATAGTTTCTGTAGGACCTAACTTACTTGTAAGATCTTTATCAAAATGTGTGCAGCAATTAACTATTATGGATATATTAGGCCAAAAAAATTAAAGAACAATAGCAAAGGTCAAAAATTTACCACTATAGGACACACAGAATCAGATTTAAGGCATGGCGACCGAGTTCTAGGCATTTCATTTGAAACTAAACACAAGTCAACAAAGTACTGAGCCACCCTATTTCCACTAAAATATAAAATAAGACATGTTAAAATACTTAAATGGATGCACTGTACAAGTTAAGTGGTAAAGGTTACAGTGTGTAATCAAGACAAAATAATTCTACTCACAAAAAGAAAAGGATAACACAAGCATCATAGGCTGCTACACCAAACTGTTGGACAAATATTTGAAATCTGTTTGCCTTTAAAGCATTTGAATTAAAAAAAAACTGTGGCAGCAAGAACAGGCAGCAGTTGTCGTTTAGCTGCTGGTGCTTAAACATTTTTTATTCTATCAAGTAAACCTTCACTGACTAGATAGATAGATAGATAGATAGATAGATAGATAGATAGATAGATAGTTTTTACACTAATAAATGCAGCTGAATGTTGATTCAGTTTTTAATTCTTAATCAAACCAAAATCATCTGCATATTTAGACTAAAAAAGATTCACTAACAAGCTTCTTGCCCCTCTAATGAGACACCTGAGACCACCTGTCTTTCCAGAGTTTTGACAGTTCTGGAGGAGTTGGTGGCCACAACTGTAATCAGGCTGTTTCCCACATTAAGTACAATCCATTCTACATTTTGATTTGGGTGAAGGCTGAGAAAATCACTCCACACAAGTAGGTACAGTAGATCCAAAACTTAAATGTTCATTGACTGGGTCATTTCTCAAAGATGTTCTTGTTCACATTACACCAGAGCTGTGTTGTCTTTTCTGAATGTCTTATATTTAGAACAAATCCATCTTCTTTCCCTCCAGTCACAGTTAGCCAGTCCAGTATTGCAGCATTGATCTCAAAGTCACAGAAAAATATGTCTGAGGTTACTTCTGAGTTTGTACAGAGCATCTTTTTGTGTGAGTGGTGGGGAAGGTGAGCATAGAGAATGGGAAAATCATTTGTATCATCCAAACTCTGTTCTTACTTTTTTAACTTTATTTACTTTATTTATTTTATTTTTTTAACCTTTTTTTAAAACCAAGTTTGTAGTTTACTATGGCCAGGTGAGTAGCAGATAATTTATTCCAGATATCATTTTTAGTTACACATTTTAACTTTTCTACTGACTTTAACTATAGTTAATATAACTAATTGTTAAAATAATAATAACTTCATATTTTTGTATACTGTCAG
This sequence comes from Etroplus canarensis, assembly GCA_015106775.1. Taxonomy (NCBI): domain Eukaryota; kingdom Metazoa; phylum Chordata; class Actinopteri; order Cichliformes; family Cichlidae; genus Etroplus; species Etroplus canarensis. The sequence continues at coordinate 5,998 of VUQH01049912.1, read as the reverse complement.
TGCTGACAATTCCTTCTGTGTAAGGATTTGTGTAACTGTGTGAATTTTTAATCAATTTAATGCTTGGTGCATCATCTAATATACTATAATACTAGAGCTACCTGACAGAGTTTCACATAGCTCCACAGGCCCATGAACACCCAACTGAGAATTCCACTGAGTTACTATGGCTTGAAAAGCTCAACCTCTAAACAGCAAATTGACATTACTGCTGTAACCATGATAATCACTGAATTCGTTCTTCATTGATTTATTAAAATACAATTTCATTTTGCAGTTCTCCAATACCATTACTTTATTGGTATGCATTATTTTAAGCTGATGATAGTGTAATACTTAGTGAAATACTTACATGTTTCTAAAATGATGATGATTACTACTTTGATGCTTTTAATTAACTGCAAGAGGGGCAGCGGTGACTCAGTGTGATCATGAATGGTTGGAAACAAAAGGACTGCTGATGTGGCACTGGTTCGACACACACCTGTGGCACTACCGAGGCATCCCCACCTTGCTCCCTGGCGGGCGCAATGGACTACCTTGATTCCCCCACCTCTGTTTGTGTGTGTGCATCTATATTATACCACTACATGTTAAGTATGTGTGTATATACATACAAAAAGAGTGTGTTCCCCATTAGGGGATTAATAAAGTATCATCTTCTTCTAAGAGCATCTCTTTGGATTATGACCTTTAAATTCATCAATGTCTACTTATGAACTTTTCTTACCTGTTACTCAAATGAGTTGTTTTCCTTTTAAAAATTGATTAAAAGGTGTTTATTTTCATTCCCTGCCTAATTAATCCCCCGGTGAGCCCTAAGATTTCGCTTTCAAATCTGTGGCAACACTATTCCCCCATGCCGGGAACAGCTGGCTTACACCATTCACATCCAGCAGCTTTTTAGAGTAACGCTTAATGTCAGTTTCACTCATTTCAGACATTTTAGATTCTGTGAGAGTTTTGTTGAGTCTGAATATTAGGTGCTTGTTGGATGAGTTGACCTGGAGGGAGCAGTTGTCACCACAGTAGTGTTGAAGCCAGAGACCATGTGACAGATGAGCAACACAGAGGTTGTAGCTGTTCTCAGTTGAATATTGCAGCCTTCAGGGAATCTTTTTCATGATCATTATGGACCTGCTTGCAGCAGTGTCGCTGGCAAAGCCATCAACTTCACACAATGGGAAAAAGCATCTGACATATAGAGGTGTTTGTCATCAGACAGCTATAGTGTCATAGGGGCTTGTGGATGATACGCTGCAGAAATCCATAGCTTTATTCTAAATCAGTACCAGTACATGTGCAGTGCATATATTTTTAGCAGGGTGGAAAAATTTAGAGTTTAAGGCAATTAGGGGCTGCTAAAATTGTTTACTCTCATTATATCTGAATGGCAGTAAAACTCCTAAACAAAATTAATGAATGAAAACATAATAATGGCATAAGAAATGCAGATTTATGCACACTGGGAAATAACAGCTTTAAAAAAAAAAAAAAAAAAAAAATATATAATTTTATGTATAAAAAAA
>VUQH01049908.1:3983-19604 GCA_015106775.1 Etroplus canarensis | reverse complement strand
TCTGTTCATGTGACATTGCACTTTTTTTTTTTACATAGGTCTATGTATTTTCATTTTTCTCATTCCATATTTATAGCTACTATTTTACAGGTTTAACTTTGAGTTGTCATGTGACACTGCACTTTTCCCATATAGGTTTTTTTGGCAATCTCACTTCCTGTCTTTGTTTTTATATATACGTACATGTAATGGAGTGTCTGTAATGTTAGCAACCCCCTCCTTGTATGCATGTAAGTGCAGCAGCCATCAGAGTAAAAGATTCTGAGTCTTTTAGAAGTCCAGTTTCCTAAAAGCTTTGCCCTCCTGAGGACCGGCTTATTATAAATGACCAAACACTGGTCCTGGCTGTTGTTACAAGGCTACCAGCTCTGTTTTTATTGGACAGATTTTTGGCAGTAATAAAAAAACTCAACAATAAATAAAAGCTCTATCAAGAGTCATCTCCGTGGAAACGCCCAACACTTGATTTTCCTCAGGAAATCTTTGCTGGACCTTTTACATGCAAATATTTGTAGCAGGCATGTAGACGACCTGCTGAAGTTCTGATGCTTATCATGTTTAAGTGACTTTGAACGTGTCAGAATTGGTCACAGTATGTCACGACCAGCTGTAGGGTTGTCAGAATACTCTGAAAAAGAGGAAACAAAGTGAGCAGCAGTTCTCTGAGAGAAAATGCCTTGTGATGTCAGAGGTCAGAGGAGAACGATGGATCTACCTGCTCGAAACCAGACTCGCTCCATGATGGGATGCAGAGCCACGTGAGCGTATTAAGATCTACCTGGCATCCGGACCAGAATGCACCATCTCTGAGCATATGGGGAACAGAAAAGTCAGCCTGAGTCCAGCGATGTGCTTTGGTTTTACAGCATGAGTCACGAGGAAAGAAAACAGCTTTCCATTACATCCTGTACCCGTGTGCAGAAAGATGACAGAGTGCTGTGGCGAGGGAAACGGCAGCGCGGCAGTCAACACGGGTTAATTCATCGCAGCCTCCTGGCTCCCGCCGCATCAGCACTTTTCTCTGGAAATCACTGCTCGCTGCTCGGTAATAAGGAGCCGTCACAGGGAAACAAACTGAACGCCTGCAGCAGGTGATCTGCAACCTGTTTACCAGGAACAGAAACTCACCGGCACCGGAGCACACTCAGGCTTTAAGGTGCTCCTCGTGCACTTACATAAGGACAAACTGAGACCTGACATGATGGCCCAAAAATACCAGGGATTTGCACATAATATTCAAGTCCTGTCCCCCTGTTACGATCTGCCCAAACAGAAAACGAATAACCGAAGAACGAATGAGTCACTTCAAATATCCATCAAACACGTTCGGGGGCCTCGTCTATCATCAGTCACACACTTCATTCATCTTGTTGCCCGACCTGTGTCAAAATTCAAACCTAACCTCAAGTGAGATTTTTCAGCTTTCTTGGTGTGCCTGAACATCTCCAAAATGTCCAAATCTCTAGTTACCGCCTGGAACCATTTAAAGAAAACCATCTCATTAGGTTCTGTTGTTGGTTCTGTTCAGTTCTGCGTGTTAGCAGGATTATTCAGACGTTATCAGTGGATTTGCATGAAAATTTTACGCAAGGCGAGTCTTGGCCTGAGGTAAAAGTGATCATGTTTTAAAGTACTCCTTGAGATCGTTCCCCAGTTCAGGGACTGGATCGGTGCAGTCTGGTTACGTCACAGTGAGGCGATGGAGGACGACCCGTTTCCAAGGCTCCTTCAAATGCTTCCTAATTTTCCAGGAAGGACACATCAGGTGGATCCCTCATCTCCTACCCTATCCCAGGATTCACTGCGCACCGGCAATGGTCCGATATTTGCTCCAAAACATGTCAGACAGTTTAAGCAAAGCAGCCAAAGAATGCATGTTTACAGTTAAGTATTGGGTTTCATCTTTCTCAAACATTTCGAGTTACAAATTTTAGCATAAGAAGGACCTTAATAAGTTATATTTAGGCTGACTTAGTGATGTGAGTTGTTGCTTCATGCAGCTCAGCTGTTGGACCCACAAACTTTTAAAGCCTTTGCTTTAAAGCAAAACTACACCAAAATTTAATACTTAAAACTGCAGAGAGTCTGAAACTGTATAGTATTTATCTGCTTTTAAAACAACTGTTTGCGCATTTTTGTTTGAATTAATTATCCACTTATTGGACTTTTATGGTACACAGGCATCAACAAGCAGAAGGGCTAAAATAAGTCACACTTAAGTTGAGATGCTGTAAAATAAATAGACGTAAAGGCGTCAGTTTGGCTGTGAACCTTTAGACTGGTCATCATGAGGTTCTTTTTACCCTGTTATAAAGTCTCACACCAAGCCTGTGACTTACAGACAGAAAACAAAGCTCTCAAGGGGATAATAAAACTTCAAAAACAGATCTGATGATGCTGGAGTACCTCAAGGTTCAACTTCGGGTCCTCTGTTGTTTGGTCTGTAACTTGCCAGACCGCTTTATTAGATATGCTCAGTGCATTTAGACATGTAGACATGGTGAAGATGACCTGCTGAAGGTCAAACTCAGCATCAGATTGATGAAGAAAGGTGATTTAGGTGACTTTGAGTGTAGCACGGTTGCTGGTCTGAGCGTTTCACAAACTGCTGATCTGCTGGGATTTTAACACACAACCATCTGTAGGGTTTACAGAGAATTGTCTGAAGAAGAGAAAATATCCAGTGAGCAGCAGTTCTCTGCGAGAAAATAACTTTTTGATGCCAGTGGTTAGAGGAGAATAGACAGAAGGAAGGTAACAGGAAATCAAAGAACCACTGGTTACAACCAAGGTCTGCTGAAGAGCATCTCTGACGGTCTACAGCAAAAGAAGACCACACTGGGTGTCGCTCCTGTCAGCTGAGAACAGGAAACTGAGGCTACAGTTCACACATACTCATCAACACTGGACAACAGAAGCTTAGTCAAATGTTGCCTGGTCTGATGAGTCTCCATTTCTGGATATTTTCGGGACATTTTCTTGGCACGCTTTGGGCTCCTTAGTACCAACTGAGCATGGTTTAAACCCCTCAGCCTAGCTGAGTACGGCTGTCACAAATCTCAGATCATCTGAAACTGCTATCTTGAACATGATTTTTTCTGATTTTCTTTTGTGTACCAGATAAAAATGATCATCTTGTGGGTCTTCAGGAGCTCCATAGACTTCCTACAATTCTTAAGAATTTCTGTTTCATTTGACTGACTGACACGTGTCATAGTGGACAACCTGGTCAAAAAAATTCAGTCATAATCTTCTTTTAAATGCTGAAAGGCTCATTTCTACTGAGCCGCTGAAGTCCCATAAGGTGTTTTTTTATAATGTGGCGAAGCTGTGTCTGATGTTTGAGATGTTTGAAATTAAAAGCCTGTGTTGGACATGTTAAGCTTCATTGGTGATTTAATAAAAGAAAACCTGATTTTCATCATTTCCTAAAATGTCAGACTGCTCCTTTAACGCCACCACAATTTCCTGACTTCTATCTTCTCTTCCTGAAAACGGTGAACAAACCCGGCTGATCTCCACATTCTGGAGCTGAGACAATCAAAGCAAGGCTGTCGGCCTCGGTCACATCTGAAGGTATGAGATACAGGCGAATAAAGAGCAGCGCTGCCGTCCCTCTGGAGGAGTCATCACATCCTTTCCTGCCGTGTTGCTCTTAATTAAAGCCGAGCATGCCTTCCAGGAATGATTAAAAAGAGTCTGCAAACAAAAAAGGGAAGCGATTCGCCACCGCCTTGAGAACACGGGGACAAAAGAGAGCAGATTTACGCTCCTTTGAGACCGAGCAGGGATCTGCTGCTTCGTGAGGCTGATATGTGGATACCCTTTGGTTGTTAGCCCATCTGCCTGAACACACACACACCTCCATTTGTCTTACAGGCGACTGTGAGGATTCAAAGCTGTAAAACCACAAATTATACGACCACAGATCAAACAGAAGGAGCTGAGCTGAAGGAAGAGTCCGTATAATCAAAGCAGCCTCTAAAAACTTCAAAATAAGAGTCTTTGCGAGCATCAGGAACCATCAGGTATCGGCAGAAATGCTGCTTTAAAGACCGAGTGTGTTGGGAGTTTCTGAGGGACATTGTTCATCGTTTTGATCCTGGGCAGAAAGTAAGTGGTCCTTGAGTAGGAGGTACATTTTCTGTCAATCAGAGCACTAATTTCTCCTGAAGGACCACTTACTTTGTGTCCACAGTTAACATTAGACTGTACAGCTTAACTTTTCAAGCCAACAATGATGAAAAAAGTAATTAAAGCTTTGGAGAGGAAAGAAAAAGTAAAGATTTTATAAAGTTTTCAAAAGCCTTGGAAAATCTTGAATAAGTGGACCTTGGCTGGAGCTTCAGTCTGCTACAGTTTTTATTAGGCCTGGGTTATTTTACATTTGAGATTATTAATCCACAAAAATGCCCACTGCAAGTTCCCAGAGTCAAGGTGATGACTTTTAAAGAAGTTATTTCCATCTGTCCATTTTATGATACCCATCTTGGTCCAGCAGTCTAAGCAGAGACACCCAGACCTCCCTCCATCCAGCCACCTTCTCCAGCTCTTCTGGGTGACACCAACGTGTTCCCAAGTCAGCCAAATGTAAGCTTTCCAGTGTATCCTGGGTCTGCCCCAGGGCTTCCTTCTAGTAGGATATGCCTGGATCCAGGAGGCATCCTGGTCAGATGCCCAAACCACCTCAACTGGCTGGTTTTGATGAAGTTTTGTCCAGAAGTCTCAAAGAGGTTACATTTGCCATCACAGAAACCCAAAGAAAACCAAAAACTAATAGAAAAGTAGCTGGAACAAGAGATCTGTGTTCCACTTATGATCAACCTACCAGGTTCTGGGCCTTTCAGAGGTTACAGATTCATCAAGAAACTAAACTTTCTATAAATAAAGGCAATTTGTGAACTTCTGATCCACATTTTCATAAACAAAGAGTCCAAAACTTCTAAATTATCCTTAAGTAGCTAAAAGAAAAGGGACACTTATTAACTTTTCTTCTGGGCTTCAGGGACCTTGGCTTAATAAGAAGTCCATGACTGAGCCAACCTGATGAGACCTTAAGGCTGCAGTCCAAAACCCTGGAAATTCCTAAATAACTGGACCTTGAGTGGAGATTCTGTTGGCTCAGATTTCAAATAAACTGTAGCTCTATAAGATTCAGTCAATTTTAACATTAGGCTTTTGGTCTCTGGAAAAATCCATTACAAGTTCCTGGAGTCCAAGGTGAGCACTTTAGATATTTTATCTGCCTAAAAGCCCAAAACTCAAAAACATGCAGTTTGCTATCATTGCAGACAGACAACCAAAACCTTGCTGATCGTTGGTTTTCTTGGACTATGGAAACATTTTTTATTACATTTTCGACATTAAAGCGACGAAACAACAGGACAAGACTAGAAAATGATAACTATTATCATTATTATCTGCAGCTCTCTTAACAGCAGAGCTGTGAATCGTTTCCTGTCCATCGACCTGAAAACGTGGAGTTTGGTGTGGGAACCATGCCCGTGAAATCCTATCCTTCATTTAACCTTCCTGTCCAGCATGATGGGACCAAGGTGTATCCCAGCATGCACCGAGGCACCCCAGACAGGTCTACAGTTTAGATGTTCCAGCTCATACTGATGGACAAATTAGCGACCTCAGTCGGGATGTCGGCCTGAAGCACTTCCTGCTGAGATGCTTTTCAGGTATTTTAGCAGAAAATGTTGGTGGTGGTCAGCCTGGGGGTCTCAGTGTTGTTTAAATGGAGGAGAAAACCACTGGAGGGTTCATATTAGGAGGAAACGTGGGGAGGAAACTAAGGCGAGGGTGTTGGGCTGTGTTTGGACTCCAAAGAGGGGACCTGGCTGTTATTTTTAGGGAGTCGAGTAAGCGTTTAATCTCTAATAATCCCGCGTTTGTATTTTGCAGCTTATCACCTGCTGCCAAATCAATGCAGCGCAGCAAAAGCTGTGATATTTGCCTCTGAGTTACAGCAGAGAAGCACAAAGAAAGAAAAATTTCAAGCCAAGTGACTGAATTTTTTTCCTCTACCACTGAAACACCCCAAAGGTAATTAACCAATCAGGGCTTCCTTCAGTTTTCAGAGGCACACGAAGAAAGAAACGAGAGCAAAGCTGTTTAAAAAAAACAGATAGATTGGCCTCAAAAGGAAGAGCCGGCCCTTTACACCAGTCGAGTTAGTCCAGCAGAAATCCCTAAACCTTCCCCTGGTTTAATCAGCCCTGCAGGAGCCTGTAATGAGCCGTCAAGGGATTAGCCCCCCGAGTTTGGTTTCAGATGCTGGAGGAGATCTCCTGCTCGCCAGCCTTGGTACGACCACGGCGAGGAAAAATGTAAAATACCATAAAGATACTACTCCCTGCAATCTGGATAGACGGATGGACGGATGAATGGAGTGGCTCACCCCTCACTGCCTCCCATCGATGACGACCATCGGCCCCTCGAACGTCCAATTAATGAGCGGAGCCGACGTCCGAGCGTGTTCAGTTTTAGCCATGCGAGTCGACCACTGACCCCCGCTGACAAATCTGCAAAAACTGAAGCGAGTGCAGAAAAATGCAGAGGAGGTAGTGTCTTTAAACGGCTCTGGACCAGACTGGAAAGTTTGTCCACGTTGGAGCGGACAGCTTTTACCTCTCTACGTTTACCCCATCAGTACTTCAAAATAAATAAAGCTTCAGGGGTTGTTAAAGACCTCGAAAACAGAGCCTTCAGCAGCATCTCAGGGCTTTAATTAATACTCTCCCCACAGCTGCTTTACTAACCAGCCCCAAAAGCTTAAAAGCTGATTTTTACTGAATTCACTGAAGAAGAAACAAAGAACAGAAACCACAGCAGGTGGGCCCTGATTTCCTAAACGATCTTAGAAGCTCCCTGGAGCAAAATCTGTTTTTTATGCCTGTATTTTTTTTACTCTCATGTCCTTATGTTACATATTTATAGATAAATCAGTGTAATCCAATAATTAAACAGTAACCCAGGGTTTAAACTGGATCAAAAAGAGCCTTTGGGAGGATGAGCGCTAAAGACAATGAGTTCTCCTGTTATTCGGACCATTTGGTAAATAAAAGTGTCTATAATGCAAGTAAATAAGAAGAAAACTGGTTAGAAAGATAACACAGGGTGAGTTTTATTTTCATGGTGGGTGCCTAAATTTCCACTGAGCAGGAAAACATGTAAACAGTCTTCATGTAACAGTCTTCAGTCGTCGAAGAGGACTTTAAAATGCACAGGAAGTGAGAGGTTCGTCCAGACACATCTGACTGATTTCTTTAAAAATCAACCATTGATTTAGTCCTAAGCTTGACTGGCTTCTTTGGGTTTTGCCATTTTTACAGATTAGAGCAGGGCTACAACCACCTAATTTTTCAGCACTGAAAAGTTTGAGCTTGCAGATCCTGATTGTTTGGTGGTTGGCTGTTTGCTTGGCTGGTCGGATGATTGGCTAGTTTGTAGACCACAGGTTGGTTGGTTAGTTGGGTAATTGGTTCTATGTTTGGCTGACTGGTTAGTCGGTTTGTTCATTTGTTGCTTGAGTGGTTTGTTCATAAATTAACTTGATTAGATGATTGGTTCGTTTGTTGGGTGATTGGTTGGCTGGCTGAATGGATTATAGCTTGGTTAGTTTGTTCTTTGTCTTGATTGGTTGGCTTGTTGTTTATTGCTTGGTTCATTCACTGATTTGTTGGCTGCTCGCTTAAAAAAGAACCAAAGAATAATATTTTATAAACTTATTTGCTTTGCATTTAAAGCCTTAATTATGATTAGTGACGTGTGTATAGCTATTGATTTGAGTGCTTAAGTTGCAATAGTTCAGTAAAAGTACTTGATACACTAAAGCATCTTATGCTATGTTCACACCAAATGCAATTTGCACAGCGAATTCGCCTCCGCCGCCTCTGTTTGGTCGCGCAGCGAATTCACCCCTATTTGCGTGTCCAAAAGTGTGTTCATAAACCTACCGCCAACCTTGGATCCTTACCCACCTCTTCTTACTACTATAAAAGTACAAGTTCATTTATAACAATATTGCTGCTGGCTACGGTCCTGAAGGAGTCTCCAGTGGCGAGATAACTGAAGAAAAAAAAAATAATTTACAAATATTATTATAAATGATCTCCTCCATGTTGGGTTTTGGACTCCACCCACTGATCACATCATCAACACGTCACCACCAAAGCCGAGTTCCTGACTGGTTGACGCGACGCAAATATTTGCCAAAGTTCAGATTTTTCAACTCTGGAAAATTTGCACCGTGCTGCATAATTTTCGCTGCGCGGCTGATTCTTGCCGCACCACCACTCGCGAAATGCGCCACGCCGGCTGCTCAAATCGCGCCACAGGACCTCTCGCCGCGAGGTTTACATTGACTTAACATTGAAACCGCCCGCCCCCCGCCGCCCAAATCGCGTTCGGTGTGAACGTAGCATTAGACATTCTGTCAGCTGGAACGATGAAACTTGAATATTTAGGTGAAGTGTAGGGAACAGCTTCGTATCAAAAACCTGTTTGTGGGATGAGTTTAGAAATGAAAGAGTAAAGATACTTGAAGGTAAAGCCAACCTTTCTACATGTGATTTTTACACATACAGGACAAAGACTGCAGCTTGAGAAAGTTGGGTTTAAACCCCCTTAAGTCCACGTCACGGATGATGGTAAGAGACGTTTAATTGAAAAACCCAGGAACTTCTGTTTCTTTAGAGAACATTAATAGTTTTTGATGGATGTGAAGAAAAACTGCTGTTTTTAACTTAACTGTGCACCACAGAGCTGAAGTTACGAAGCCACAAGGAGACCAAGAGACGAAGACGGTGAGACCTGACATGAAAGCTCTGCCTTAGTCTTCAGAAGGACCGAACCTTAATCTGAAACGCAGCATCGTGCGGCACAAAAAACCCCAAACATTTCCAAATTAAGCTGAGGGTTACCGAGCTCCTACATGTACACACCTGCTCTCTACAAACCAGGTTACTACGGCACACACTGACCAGTTTCTGAGAGTAACCTGGTTTCTGATGAGCCAGAAAACACGACGCGCGCCATCCCACAGAGCAGCTGCTCACGGCTGGAACAGAGAGGAGAGACTGTCCAATACGGCAGCTCGGAGGAGGTGGCAGTCGGTGCAGGTTCTTCTGGTTACGCCACACACGCCAACTAATGAACACGGATGTACCAGGATATAAGGAGCTAAAGACCTTTACATTTAAGTCCTTTTATCAATCAGAACCAGTCACAGAGCACATCTTCTGCCCGCCCTGACCTGAACCATCGAGTTGCTGCAGATGTAAAACATCACTGAGAAAAGTTGTAAACATGCAGATGCATCATGCCAAAACACGCCTGAAGCAGTGTGCTGTTTACTCCACCACATCAGGCCGCTACAGACCACATCCGAGGCATTTCGGCGAAACACATCATCACTCCTGGTTCTCCAAGGTCCCGGGTGAAAAGCCAGACTAAAATCAGTCCAAAAGGTTCCCAGTGACAAATAACACCTCAACGATGCAGAGCACCTCTCCCGGTTTGGGGTCACCAGGGCCCTGCCCTGGAGCCAGGCATGGAGGAGGGGCTCAATAGCAAGCGCCCGGTGGCCGGGTTTCCACCCATGGAACCCGGCCGGGGTCAGCCCAAATGAGCAACATGGAGCCGCCCTCCAGTGGGTTCACCACCCGCAGGACGGATCATGGGGGTCCGGTGCTGTATGGATTGGGTGGCAGTCGAAGCCAGAGACCCTGGTGGTCCTGTGGTCCATGTGGTAAAAGATTTTAATTACATGTGTCAGTAACGCTGATCCCTTCATGAAGATGTACTTTATTTATCCTAAACACCATCACATCATGAGCTTTTTAGGTTTTGTGGGACCACGCAGATTTTTCACATCTAGAATTGCTTAAAAAAGGCTGGGCGCCCCCGTGGTGCAGAGGTTTACACATCGTTTTACAAGCAAAAAGTCCTTGGTTCAATTCCAGGTGGGGGGCAAACTATAGAGGGTTGTGTCTGAAAGGGCATCCGGCATAAACCCTCTGATGAATTACCAATGCGGATCAATCCGCTTTGGTCAACCTTATTGAAGCAGTGTGGGATCATGTTGACAGAGAACATCCAAAGAAGAGCTTTGGAATGTCCTTCAAGAAGCCTGGAGAACTATTCCTGAAGACGACTTAAAGACAGAAAGCTTGGCTCAGAGGGTTCTGGTGTGATGAAGAATAAATATTCACTTTAATCTGTTAGAATTCTACAAACTGTTTTTGTCTGACGTCCTGTATTTATATTTACATTTTAATAAATCGTTACACCTCTCATCTTCTAGCAACATCTAAAGACACAAAGGCTGGATCAAGACTTTTGCACCGTACTGTTTGTTGATATCCTATATGGACAAAAGTATGCGAACACCTCTGTCTGCATCCTTGCATGCATACGTTTCTCCTGGATTTTGCAGACCTTCTGAAAAACAACTTGCAAACTTTAGCAGAGATTTGCTGTAAGACTACTTCTTCTTCTTCTTCTTCTACTGCTGGACCCCAGAATTCATTCCTGCTCCCTGAAAGTGACAATTCTGCCTTTTTCGGTCATTCATCTTCTTCCATTTACCCAATTCAGGCTGACGGGGGGGGGGCCTATCCCAGCTGTCATATGGCGAAAGGTGGGGTACACCGTGGACAGGTTGCCAGTTTGTCACAGAGCCAACACAGAGAGACGGAGCACCATTCACGCTCCCATCAACACCTACGGTCAGTTTAGAGTTACTTCTCCTTCTAATCAAGCTGACCCCCTTTGCATGTCGTTGCACCGTGGGAGGAAGCCACGCACGCACGGGGAGAACACGCAGGCGCCACACAGAGGGGCCTAAGCTGGCCGGCTGTTGGATTTGAACCCGGACCCTTTTGCTGTGAGGCGACAGTGCCACTGTGCCTTATGTTTGCACCTGTTTCCCCAGTTTCCTGCAACAAATAAAGACATGAGGGCTGGATCAAGACTTCTGCACAGTGCTGTACATATATATAAATATGAGCAGCCATGCAGGTCTGTGCTGTGACGGAACAAACAGATCCTAACAGGGTTCAACTTCATCACCGTGAATATTTTCATGGACGTTTTAATGGGGACTGACTCACCGCTGGAGACACACTCTAGTGGCCACTAGAGGAACTGCAGGTTAAAGTAATATCCCGCCTCCCGGCGTTAGTCATGAGCTCTAAAAACACACTTAAGTCCAGAAAAGCAACATTTCTCATTAAAAACATTCAAACGGCACGCCATCCAGCAGCAGGAGCCAATCAGAGCGCTGCATTCCTCAAACACAGCCACATGAAAGCAGCTTTCCTCCCCCTCCTCCTCCTCCTCTTCATCATCACATGCATGGATGTGTACAGCTGCAGCTATGGCAAACTTTAAAAAAAGCCTTAATGACGCTCGCACGCTGTTAAAGTGAGAGGCGTAACCATGGTTACAGATGCTGGCTTTGTGCTCTTTGTTTCAACTTCTCCACAAACAGACCGAACACCTTCAGCCCCGACATGGAACAAATGTTCAAAACAAACGACTCCACCTGACGACGGCGGCGGCGGGGGCGGCGGCTTGGATCTGCTGCCGTGACGCAACGAGGGGGGGCAGAGTGGAGCAGGAGAATCAATGAATCTATTCTTCCTCAGCGGCCGGGAGAGGAGGAAAGGTGGCCGACTTCACAAAAACAGAGGGACCTTCACGCTGAATACACGAGGACGTTCCGGCGAGGTCCTCTGTTAAACTTTCCCGCATTCAGGCGGATTTCAAGCGCCAATTCACACCCTTACTGCAGCGCCACGTGCTAGAAACCCCTTTGTTTATGCAAAGGACCAAAGAGGATGAAGGTGGTACACAGCCAGGCCCAGCAACCCCGCCAGCCCACTGACCAATCAGATCCTTTCTGATCCCACAGGTAGCAGACGGTCTGTGGTTTTGGTGGCCCGCCCCCAGACTCGCCAGTCGGCCTCCTGGAACCTGAACGTATTCGTTGTTTACTTGCTGACACGCGGTTTAGCTCCACCAGAGCTGCAGCTGGAATAATACGACTCAACCGTCCAGGAGGAAACATCTAAACCGCGCTAACTCAACACACCGCTTCTCAAACTGCGGCCTCATGGGTCACAAACGGTGATGTGCCGGTCACCAACGAGCCGGTACCAGGAGCCTGCTCTTCGAAGTGAACGATGGACAACAAGCTGTTACTTTATAAGTAATACGAGGCAGAACGATAAAACAGTTTTAAATACATTACTTACTAAATATCAGGTGTATGCTGGGAAACCAAACACACGAGGGTAGACTAGGATCGTACCACCACGCAGGGCAGGGCAGGGGTCCACACAGACTGAGTGTTCACGCTGCTGTTTTTCAAAATGTAAAGTAATACTTTATCTATCATTATTTTTTCTGTAAATGGGTCATTTTAATTTTATTAAAGCACATTTACTTCCTGTATTTAACGTGTCTTTTTCAGAACTTTGTCTCTGCAGTTTGGACTCAGCTGTTTTTGTTAATAAAATAAAGACCTACTCTTCTGTTAGGTGTGTTAAAGAACTTTTTAAAATGTTTGATGTTTTTACACGTGTTTCTATCTGCCTTGTGTAGCAGAGCAGTTCAACATTCATTCATTGGCTACTTTAACAGTTAAGTTTGTAAACACAATAAAAACGATTCAGTATTAGAGGCTGTAATTTTTACTTTTAAATCCTTCAGTACAAACGATGTATCAAATAATTTAAGTCATATATGTGAACACCTACAGATTGTGAGTCAAAGAGGCAAAATGTGACTGAAATGTAAAAAGTATAAGTGTAACATGCAGAGCTGAAAGTCCCAACACTCGTCATAAAGACGCTGCGGCAGGACGAAGACGACCAGGGACTGAAACTGAACCAGAGTCCGCTGGTGCTACTGCACAACACTTTCAATAACACTCCATCTGTGTTAGTGGTGGCGGGGTGGGGGGATTGATACAGTAGTTTATGGCGGTATTTTGTATGGTAATACTGCATCGATGCTGACGTACCAAATGTTGATATCCTGTTATAAAAACTGCAAACACAAACTGAATACCTTCGTACTAAGATGATACAATGTTTCAGTCTACCTACATCACGTACACACGCATTTTCACATACATATGGCCTTTGTTGCACAAGCTGCATTGTTCAGCGCAGCGTGGCGCAGGTTACCACACGTCTGCACCGAGTTCAGTCGGATGAGACGGTGATGCCAGTGGACGTTTTTGTCAGTGATGACGGCGTTGGTTACAGCGTTGCTCAGCAGCTGTGAAAACGGCTGAGGTGAGAGGAACGAAGCTCATAAATCACAAGGCGTACCTGCAGCCGCTTCCTCGTATTCTCCCCAAGGGGGGCGCCACAATCCACATTAGTAATTTGGCAGAGGTTTTACACTGGATACCCTTCCTGACCTAACCCTCCATGGTGAAGCTGATCCGGTTCACAGGTTACTGAAAGACAGTGATCAGGCTTCCTCTCATTGGCTGGCTGGATCACACACACTAATGAGAACCACTGAGAAGTCAAAGAGGCTCGCAGACAAACCGTCACGTCAGCCGTGACATCAGCCGTGACATCAGCCGTCACCACAGGACCAATGAGGATAAGACGAGTGACGGTGAAATGTAGCAAACTGACCGTAAAGTTTTCCACTTGTCAAAACGAACCAGGTTATGACGGGCGGCTGGGGCTCAGGAGGTACAGCGGGTCGTCTTCCACCAGGACGGTTGACAGTTCGATCCCCGGCTTCTCCAGTCTACATTCCGAAGTGTCCCTGGGCGAGACGCTGAATCCCATATTGCTCATGATGCATCCATCGGTGTGAATGCGTGTATGAATGGGTGAATGAAGCTTGTAGTAAAAAGTACTCAGTTAGAGTAGAAAAGTAGTATCTAAGTACCAGTTTGTACCGGTCCATATCACCCGCCAGGACCCAGCACCACGCCCAGGCCAGGACCCAAGTTCTTGACCGGCCCCAGTCCAGCTTAATGTGGGATTTATGGTAGAGTCTGTCTGCGCCGGTATTGGCCTACATGGAGCCAACACAGCTGCGCAGTCCTCCACAAAGCCAACGATGCATAGCTCAAACGCTGATTGGTTGAAAAGGAAAAAAAAAAGAAAAAGATCATTTTAAAAAAAGAAAAGGAATCTGGGACAGGAAGGAAGTAATGGCAGTGTTCGCAATGTAGAGGGAGGAGCCTGAAGCAGCAGGAAGTACTTTCCACTGTTTAAACACTCAGTTTCACTTCAGATCTTTGTTGACGGACTAACAGCAGCAAACAAGAGTAGCCTACAGACCACTTATTCGTGACACCGCCCCTGCTGACAGTAAATGGCTACAACACCCAAACAACCTCCGTGATGACCACGTAAACGACCCCCAAGATGTTGTTATGCCATAAATAAACCCAGAAGATGCAAACACTCATTTTAACAACAGGAGTAGCGAAGCCCTGTTAAGTGATCGCTGTGTACCAGGGAGGTCACGATACCAGAAATGTAGCCGCTGGTAAAAACTGCACGATTCACAATTTCTTAAAAACATCTAAACATTGCAAAATGACTTTTCTGTAACTACAAGCAGCAACAGTGGAGCAGAGCTCCTGATAATGACGTATGTTAGACCCGCAACAGATCCTGCAACGACTCCCACCGATGACCTCATTATCCACAGCTTTCTGAGAGGAACACCAACAAATGGATGTTGTTACTAAGAGGTATAATGTTAGTTACATCATGGCAACGTAAACATTTACATAAAACCAGCCGCTGGAAACGTGAGCCTGTGGAGCTGGCAGCAGCAGCAGCACCAGCTGTGTACATGCTAACGCACGTTTCAGGGAAACGTCAGAAGGACACTCTGGATGTTGTTAATACTGAACTGAACTCTTCCAGCAGATCTGGACGTTGGACTCTTTTGGCTGCTTCGCTGAAGTGAAAGTACTTCCCACCCCGGCCTGAAAAGTACAATGGCGTTGTTTGCGTATTTCCGTTGGCGTAGCAATTACGAGTCCTCGGTCGTCCACCCTGAACTCAAAGTACTTCAACATCCGACCGCCTTTCCTATCAATGAGCGTTTGCTCTTCAGCCTGTAAGGGCTACAACACTGTAGCTGTTTGCTCCTCCCCCTGAATCCTGAAGAACTCCAACCTCGGCGGTGTTCAGCGGTGCCGACGGTTCAGAACCAGCAGTCCAGTCTGCAGAATCTCGCTATCGAACAGTACAGTAGGTATGACTACGGGTGACCTTCCTATCGTGCACATGTTAGATTCTGACGCAAACTCTCGGAGGAGCAGTGACTTTGGTGAACTGTGGATGGACAGACGGACGCCTCACCGTGTCCTGAGCTCGTCGGTCCTTCAGGCGGAGGCGCTAAAAGCTGCGTGGACTCGATTTGATAAAATATGAAAGCATTTTAACATTGATAAGATCACACAGCTGCCAGCTGTCCTTCCTGGCTTTGATCAGAGTGCTTATAGTAACTCATAATAATCATGATTATTTAGGTCAACAATGAAATCACAACTGTTTAACATGATTACTCTCAGACTTTGGAACAACAGCGTCTTCACTAAGCTGAAAAATAAAGCCC
>VUQH01049902.1:5144-15411 GCA_015106775.1 Etroplus canarensis | reverse complement strand
TTTTTGGCCGGGCAGTGTATATCTACCTTCCTTCTCTCCATCATATCAGCCAGCTTTCTCCCTTTACCAGTCATAGTCCCTACATTTAAAGTCCCTACTCTCACCTCCACCCTCCTACCTTTCCTTCTCTCTCTCTGCCTCCCAACACTCTTTTCCCCTCTCCCCCTCCTTGGTGTTCGGCCAACAGTAGCATAGTTTCCACCAGCACCCTGTTGGCTAATGGCACTGGAGGCAGGCGTTGTTAACCCGGGCCGCGACCGATCTGGTATGGAAGTTGTGTTATGAATCTGCATATTTGATTTGGCAAAGTTTTTATGCCGGATGCCCTTCCTGACACAACTCTCACCACTTACCTGGGCTTGGGACCGGTGCACAAGCCAGTGCACTAGGAGTACACTGGCTTGTGGCAAATGGATTTACTGTCTCAAAATACGCACACTGGAAAAACAATGTGTAAACTTTATAATGATGTAAACACTACTAATCTCAGTAATATTTTCAACATTGGAGTCCCGATGTGCCACATTTATCACACTCAGTCAGGGTGTTGCTCACCTGAGCTTTTGAAGATGTACTGTATCAGATGTCATTATGGGAAAACCAAAACTGTTACCAATAACCTGTCCCAGTAAATCCTCAGTCCTTTCTCTCTTACCTTTATGCTAGCTTTTTTGTATTTTTCAATATTGCACAGTAAGAGCTTCAGCAACAGGGTACAAGATTATTCCTTGAATGTAGCATCATTTCAGAGTGCGGTGGACTGATCCTTGTTTAGTCCTGTGTTGACATGTTAAATGGTTTGTGTTTCATTGGTTAAGCCAGGTGATATCAAGTAACGTGTGATTAGCCTCCAGCAGACTGCTGTGGATGTGTCAGAACATGTGCATTGTCTACAGTTTTCATGGTGGTGATATTTTCAGACAATATTCCCAGATATAAATCAGATACGCAGCTTATATACTCATCACTTACTGATGTCAAGTCATAGATATGTGGAGTTATGTTGTGTTGTCAAATCACTGTCTTAATGTAAAGGACCGAGACTGTGGTAACACCACAGAGTGTAAATAAATGATGGACAAAGCAACTGTTCTACCACCTGTTGCAAATTCACATTATTGAAACCTGTCATCTTAGCTTTTTGAAAACCAGATGTCACAAAAGCAGGGCAGATCTGTCATTTCTGTTTTTATTGTCCTTCTGGACACTAATGGGGACCAAGCTTTACAAAATAACCATTATTTTGTAATAGATAGTAAGGAAAATGTTTACTGAGGTCACAGATTAAAGGAGCAAATGGCTGTTTTCCTATAGACTATCTATTGCAAATACAAGAGTCGCCTCCTGCTGGCCATTAGAAAGAATGCAGATTAAGGCCCTTAAGTATCCTTCATTTTGTCAGAACCAGAAGCTATGTCCATCTAATAAATACAGCCTATGGGTAATACAGAATTTAAGCAAAATATTCTTGTAATGTTGTGGCCATTAGAGATTGATTGATGATAAAGGGTGTACTCACACTAGGCAATTCAAACTTTGCCCAAGAACATTTGACTGTAAACGTCCAGTTCCTTTGACTAGTATATACCAAACCCTGACAGGGTTAGGTGAACCATCCTTTCACCCACTTAAACAGGTGGACAGTTCAGTTGGATTTAGAAACATTATGGAAAATTGCAACAAGAGGCATGAAATCTTGAACCTCACTGTGATCTGCAGGAAAGCTTTTTCAAAATGGCTTGAGTGTGTCAAAGAGAGGGTGTCACAGAGAGGAGTGGAGATGAAGAAACAAACTGACGCATACTCTGGGCCCCGATCTTAAGCGCAGTGTGTGCAGGCGAGCAGGGGGGTTAGCCATGCCATGTGAGTGCACCCTAACTGGTTTGAACCCTTAAACCTAAGTTCCACTGAGCCAACCGCTGAGGAAACTTCATCCGATGGCTGTGACACGCAGCTAAAAGCTGCAGGAAATGGACCTAAGGATTTGTTTCTCTTGATTTCTAAAGTTGAAGGTGAATAATTTTCATGCTCCGTAGGACTCAGATATTGTATGTTTTTCATGTCCTGTGCACAGGAATAACATTTATACTTGTATTTCTTTTTGTAAAATGTTGTAAAATTTTGTTAAATTTGTGGAGCTGATCAGATTTTGCTGCTGAGCTATAACTAAAAAAATCTGGACACATTAAGAGCTCTGGTCTGTTTAAATAATTGCTTTTCCATATTACATTAAATGGTCTCACTATGATATGCAATTACAAAAACATAAAACAAGGCAAAATCCTTTAAACAAAATCAATTTTATTTTTTATTAAATTTCCACATCAACATCAAGCAGATTGTAACCAACAGTCCTCATGTCCATTATGCCCCATCCTACTTTTATCATTTTTGTTGCTTCATCTTGGAAGTCGCCACCTTTGCTTTATGAATAACTACAGCTATGCTACAGTCCTTTAAGATTTATTGTAATATATATTGCTTAAAATCATTTTTAAATGTTTGGTATCTTGTAGTGACACTAAACAGACGATCCCTTTAATGAAGTACAATCATGTCTATATAGGATGATACATTCTAACCTTGATCTTGATTTATATACAGATGATTGGTTCCCTTTGTTATAGTACTAGTACTCCTATACAACACATTTAATCACTCAAAAAGAAAAAGAATCTCAAGTTGCTTCTGCAAATATAACATGTTCTACTATAAAAACAATAAGCCTGTGACCAGTATTTCCCTCATATGTACTACTGTCCTCCATAATATTGATTCCATTATTCCATGAATAATACAAACATTATCTTCTTTCTTATAGTGCATATGAGAATTAATGGAATGATCTACATCTTTTTACAGGTAATAATGTATTTGGGCAGGGCTTGATAACCACTAAATATGACAGAGATGCCAGGTCCTCCACTCACACTGCCAAACCTAACTGTAGGATCTGTCCCAGTAGCAGGTGGCAGAATGAGACCTGGTTTCCCATGGGTGGACTTTCCAGTCAGCACCTCAGCTTCCACAAAGTACAGATACTCATCATTTTTCTCTTTCCATACCTCCATGGCTTTCTTCACTGTGCCAGCAAAGTAGATGCCCTCTCCATATTTTGGGTCTATATCCAAACAGAGGAATATTATTTCTACATGTCTTATTACTACATCTCTGTAGCTTTGATGTTATGTATCCAAGATGCATTATCATACCTTCAGGTGGTGCGCACTCTGCATGGAATCCAATTCGGCTGACCATCTCACAGAACTGTGCAGGTATGCGCTGAAACATTTTTTGAGGAGTGGAGTCTCCCAACTGTTTTTTCTTGAGGTCAAATAGCATTTCCAGAGCAGGGTTCTCCACTTTATCCACCTAAAAGTAAAATATTTCAGTTTAAAATAAGTAGCTTACAGCCAACTAATACACAGTAAGACATCAATCTGTGATTAAACCAAATCACAAAGCCTTATAGAGACCTATGATAGCTTCAGGCATGTTTTATTAAACACACTGTACCTTTAATAGCCACAGCCCCTTATTTTTGAAAGCAGACAATATGACTGAAAACTCTGGGCTTGAGCAGTCCACTCTCTTTGTCTTTCTGTCTCTTCCAAGAAGCATGTCATTAGTTAACATCATGCGCATTTCATTCTCTTCCTCAGTGACAAACTCCTTCTGGATAGTGCAGAGCATGGCCTCCACCTGCAATGAAGCAACTGCAACATTCTCAACGGAACCTCCATTCACTGTTAGGCAAGCGTGACCATTAGCCAAAAACTCCTCAAACTGAACACCCTGTTTTGCTAGACGAGACAGCTGCATGTAGTCCTTCTCACTGAAGTGCTGGATGAAGTTGTTGTAGACAGTAACACAGGGAGAGGACCTGACAAGATGCTGAGTGAGCCATTTTTTAGCCTCGCTTACAGATTCTTCAGATGGACCACTCAGACTGATGTGTGGAGCCAGAGTGCTGCTGAAACTGAAGTCTTCCTTGTCCTTTAATGCTGGTGGAGACAAGAAGACCAAGTCACTAGTGAAAGGCCACTATCTTTTTATTAATAATTCCTAAAAATGAGTGAAACTATAATTTTTACAGTAAATTTCCTGACCAACATTAGTTTTACTGAATTCTACCAAAAATTCTACAATAAACGTTGAATAGCAGCTAAGCTTCTTTATAGTCTACTTGTTATATACTAATAGGTTAAAAGAAAACCTTTCTTTTAAGCCTCACACATTTGTAAAACAGCACTAAATACCTGATGCTTTCATAGCACTGTTTTGGTGATTTATCATCTTTTAAAACAAGAAGATGCAGTTACGCTTCATCTATTCATTTTCTTTACCGCTTATCCGATTTGGGTTGTGGCAAGCTGGAGCTTATCCCAGCTATCATTGGACAAAAGGCAGGGTAAACACTAGAGAGGTCACCTGTCTATCAATTACAATTTCCCCCCCTGGAATTAATAAAGTATTCTATCACAGAACCAACACTAAGAATAACCAGTTAGCCTAACAAGCATGTCTTTTGACTGTGGAAGGAAGTTAGGTTACTCAGAGAGAGCCCATGCAAGGCACAGGGGGAACATATAAACACTATACAGAAAGGCCCCAGCCCTCCAGAGGGTCTGAACCAGGTGCTCTCTTGTGAGGCGACAGTGCTCACCACTGCATCAGTGTAATGCATAATACTTTAGTATAATAGTTAATTCAAAGTCCATTAAACATTAGTAAATAGTTATCTCCACCAAAGAGGTTATAATTATGATTCAGTGTGTTTATATATTTTTACAGACAGATTACCAGTGGTGGGAACTTGGCCCAACTTAGAAATGATTAACTTCTGTAGTTGATCTAGATCTCGATCTGTATCCAATTAGGAAAACGGAGAAATTCAAGGACTGTTAAGCCTTGGCAGTGGTATGCAGTCTCAGACTGCTAGTTATTTTGCAGTTAACAATCTATAATAATGTAAATTGTTTACAAATCATTAGTAATTATGCATTTATCAGGCATAACATAACAGACAGGTGAAGTGAATAACACTGAATAGCACTTCATCATGGCACCTGATAGTGGGTGAGATATATTAGACAAGTCAACAGTTTGTCCTCAAAGTTGATGTTTTAGAAACAGGAAAAATGGGCAAGTGTAAGGATTTGAGTGAGTCTGACAAAGGCCAAATTGTGATGCCCAGATGACTGTGTCAGAGCATCTCCAAAACTGCAGCTCTTGTGGGGTGTTCCTGGTCTGCAGTGGTCAGAATCTATCAAAAGTGGTCCAAATAAGGAACAGTGGTAAACTGGCGACAGGGTCATAGATGTCCAAGGCTCACTGATGCATGTGGGGAGTGAAGGCTAGCCAGTGTGGTCTGATCCAACAGATGAGATACTGTAGCTCAAACTGGTGAAGAAATTAATGCTGGTTCTGATATAAGGGTGTCAGAATACACAGTGCATCACAGTTTGTTGCTTGTGGGGCTGCATAGCCACAGATCAGTCAGGGTGCCCGTGCTGACCCCTGTCCACCGCCAAAAGTGCCAACAATGGGCACGTGAGGATCAGAACTGGACCACAAAGCAATGGAAGAAGGTGGCCTGGTCTGATGAATCATGTTTTCTTTTACATCACAATGGCCAAGTGCATGTGTATAGCTTACCTAGGAGACATGTGGCACCAGGATGCACTATGGGAAGAACACAAGCCAGCAGACGAAGTGCAATGCTTTGGGCAACGTTCTGCTGGAAAACCTTGGGTCTTACCATCTCTGTGGATGTTACTTTGACACGCACCATCTACCTCAGCATTCTTGAAGACCATGTACACAGTTTCATAGAAATGGTACTCCCTGGTGGCTGTGGCCTCTTTCAGCAGGATAATGCACTGTGCTACAAAGCCCCAGCTTGCAACTTACAGGACTTAAAAGATCTGCTGATGCCAGATACCACAGCACACATTCAGGGGTCTAGTTGAGTGCCTTTCAATGCTCCTCTGCATTTAAAGGCACCAGAGGTGTTTGGGCACCTAGTATGCCTTTTGGACACCTCCTACTATAGGTGAGGTCTTTCATGCATGTAGTAGATTACTGGGAGAATAAGGACATGCTGGAGAGGTTATGTCTCTCTGCTGGCTTGGGAATGCTTTGGCATCCCCCAGAGAAGATGGAGATTGTGACCAGGGTAAAGAAGGCCAATTCAAATAACATTTTATGAACCAATTAACTAGTTAGCAAATATTATTAATGGCTATCAGTTACTGCAAATGACTAGTTTCACATTTCACATTTATTAGCAATAGTTATTATTAAATGTTACTCACATGGCTACAGTAGACCAGTATTTAAAACAGTTTTCAGTCTTCAAAGTAACCAGCATTAAAGCAAAATACTTTTTGACTGTTAAGCTATTCTAGCTACATTAACTGTATCTGTGTAGCTGGAAACAGTTATAACTTTAACAATTTTGTGAACTAGTGAAGTTCAAGAGCACCACAAATAATCTCCAAAAAAAAACTGGCTGCATTTAAAATCTTCCACCATCTTTATTGTCTGCCTGTGTGTAAATAAAGTGTCTGAATAACTGAAATGCTTTGTTGTTACCAGGTGTAATGCTGGATTGAGATTCTTTCTGCTGGAGAGAACTCATTTTATCCTCAAAAGCCTGAAAAGATGAAGTCATTGGTTAGAAAAATGCTTTGTACTTTGAGACAATTCACAAAGCACAAAAAGACATTACAGACTAGATATGGTGATGTTTTAAAATCAATACAGAATTTTTTAAATCTAACCTGAAATGTGATATAGTCAGAAGGAAATATGACAAAATAAACATCCATCTTCCCTGTAAACTTTTTTGAAAAGTCAATCACTGCTCCTGACATAATGCATGCAACTTCTTGTGCAGTGAACCCGAGGTTTCCAGTGCCGATAGCAGGAAAGGCGATCGACTTATGGTGCTTCTGAGCTGCCATCAGTAGGCATTCTGATACTGAATCAGAAAGGATCTGTTATAAATAAAGAAGTGAAATGATAAGAACAAAGATGTAAGCATGGGAACTGAGTTTATTCCATTTTACAGTTTGTTTTTTCAATTGAACATATTCTAATTTTTCATTTTTTTCACTGACAAGTGCGTGTTGGTGATTTGCCAATGGAGACAATTTTAAAATTGTGATATAACATTAAAAATTTAACGTAAATTAAATTATTTACAGTTTGAGGTTATGTCTGTAACACAACTGCATTTTCATGAACGTGTAACTCATTATGTACCTTGTGTGCTGCATTTTCTCTTTTAGCCACACAGAAAGTGTGATACACCTCTTTGCACCACAGGCCATAGGCTTGTGTGATAATGACGGAGTTCCTGAGAGGAGCATTATATATTTCACTCTGCATTTTTGAACCAGCCTTGTTAAACAAAGCAAAGGAGATCTGACCCTTCTTCAAGTCTCTGTCAGATGATGCTGTGTTTACAATGACATCTGTCTGAAAGGAGACCAAGCAAATGATTATAAATGAGAACAAAAAAATAAAATATATCACTGGTATACAGTGTACTCAGAAGCCTCAGAAAACAATAAACTGAACCTTACCACACAAAAACAAACACAGGACATGCAAGTACCAATTCACTCTTAAGGTATAATGTTAATGTTATATGTGTTGTTTGTACATTTGGTCATGTATAATGTGTGCAACTTGTTTAAGTTGTCTGCCTTCTTAATTTTTGTGCTTTCATCCTGTTTTTATGTCCCCACTGGGACAAAAAATTATATGCTGACTATTGGATGACAATATTAGAAATGAACTGAGTAAATACTGAAGTCACAGAATAATGAGGGAATAGCACTGATTCTTACTCTTTGATCCTCAATGTTATCGCTCTTCAGGGTCAGACGAACATCTCCAATCCGGACAGAAAGTTTTGACATTTTGGTAGCACCTCTGGTGTTGCTTCCTGCTGCCTGGCTGTATGGCATGGACTGGTAGAATTGGTAGGATTGGTAGGGGGCTAGGATCTGATGGCAGGCCCTCTCCATTTCTTTGACCGTCGGCTCATCATGGTTCATGAAGAAGATCTCTTCAGGAAGATGTCCTCGAGAAGAATAACGTTCGTAGTACTGTTTCACAGTTGAAACAATGGTTCTTGCACATTCTGGGAGGGGGTACCTGAACAATCCAGAGCTTATAGCTGGAATGGCAACAGTGTTCAGATGATTTTCTTTAACTCTCTCAAGAATGCTCACAACAGCCTTCTCCAACTGTGGTTTAGCAGCTGAAACATCAAACTGTGTGAAATTATATGGCAGATGTGGGCCCACAGCATGAATTATCTTCTGGCACGGTAGGTTCCCAGCATTAGTGACAACTGCATCTCCTGTGCTAACAGGACCATATGTGTTTGTGTGAATATCACTCTCATGTTGGATTTGAGGACCACCAACTTCACAAAGAGCTTGAGCAAGACCGCCACCATGCTGAAGACTGGAGTTAGCAGCATTCACAACAGCATCCACTGGGAAATTGGTGAGATCAGCCTTCCATACAGACACTGTAACACCTGCAGGCAGCTTGACAGAAAACCTCTTCTCTGGGGCAACAGTTGGCCTTTTCCACTGAGCAAAGCTTGAACCACTCTCAAAATCCACACCCTTGAAGGTGGCCACACAACCAAATTTGCTGTCAAGGATATCACTCAGATGGGGTCCACACTGTCTTACAATGTTAAGCGGGGATCCCTGAAGACCAATATCTAATTTACTAACCATGGTTCCTGAAAAGTTCTACAGAAAAAGATTGTGTCAGTGTATCATAAAATGACAGAAACATCACAACTCAGAGTTTTCACTGAATCAAAAACTGATGCACTGAGGGAGAATGAGTGACACTGCCTTTAGACAGTATTTGATTTACATGCAGGAAAAGTTACTGATTTAATTATACATGTAAAACAACAGAACCTTACGGTGGTTTGCTCCGCTGGCTACCATCCCCTAACTCCTTCACTTTACAAAATTTAAACACAGGATGCAGGAGTTATTTAACTGTAACACTCAGTAAAATTACACTTATTTACTGCTGTAACCAGACTAGAAATTATCAGCTCTGCTAAATGCAGTAAAATCTTGTGCAAATGTCTCCAAATGTTGGTTTTCGGAGGCAGGAGGCTTGTGCACATTAAATTATTATAAATGACTTTTCAACCAGTTTAAGTGTTTTTGTTTCTATTCATTTCAGGACAGTTTTCTAGTTTCACATTCTCCCTGCCCCTCCTAAACTGGTTGGTCTACCTCCCCGTGCCAAGCCATTTAAAAAAATCCTGAAAATGACAATTAGCAGACATACCTATGTAGGTAGCATAGTTTTTTGTATAACCATGGTTAATTTTGCATTAAGTATCATAATTAATTTAATCCTTTTGTGATCTTAAGTGCACTTTTACGTACAAGTTTATATAGTTTATACGGTTTCATTGTCTGTTTATGTGACACTGCACTTTTTCATAAAGGTCTATTTACTTTAATTTTTCCATCTCTCATATTTACATTTATTGATACAGTATCTACTATTTTACCACCCCAGAGTGGCCCTGCAGTGTTGTGGTTTACACATTTCCCTTACAAGCAAAAGATTCCTGTTTTGATTCCAGGTGGGGTCACAAGCCCCTCTCACCATGGAGGGTTGTGTCGGGAAGGGCATCCGGTGTAAAAACCTCTGCCAAATACCAATGCAGATTAATCTACTGTGGTGACCCCTTGGGGAGAATACAAGGCAGTAGCCAAAGGTACACTATGTTACTTTGAACTTGATACATACATGTTTTATACTTCATTTTTCTGCCTTCAGATTTATATTTATTTATGACTGTGTGTTTGTAACAACAATGCAATTCCCCCCTTGGGATTAATAAAGTAATCTGATTCTGATTTACAGGTTTAACTTTGAGTGTTTATGTAACACTGCACTTTTCACATATAGTTTTTTACACCATCCTTTTCCTGTCTTTGCATTTATATATACTTACATCTAATGGAACATCCATGAAATCCAATGTAAGCAATTTCCCCCCACCTGGGGATTAATGAGTATATTCTTATATAAATATTTTATTGTGTGAAATTGGATTTTTTATGCTACTTTAAACTTTGAAATATAAATGTGGTATATTTCATCTTCATTTTCTGCCCCTAGATTTATATATATATATATATATATATATATATATATATATATATATATATATATATATATATTTATTTTTTGTATT
>VUQH01049898.1:0-12403 GCA_015106775.1 Etroplus canarensis | reverse complement strand
CTGGAGCATTCGGGCCCTCACAACCAGACTGTGTAACAGTTTCTTCCTTCAAGCCATCAGGCTCCTCAACAACCCAGGACTGAACTACAAAAAAGCCCCCCTCACACTCACCCACACACACCAACCCAGGACAGCATAACATTATAAACCCTGTCTCACTCACTCACTCACAGACACACACACACACACAATCTGCACTACCTCAATCGCTGCTACTGCACATCACCTCTTTTTCTCGGTGCTAGTGTCTTGTTGCGTTGTCTTTTCATTGTGTCTTTCATGTCAACTGTTTTGCACTATTTTGATTTTTTGCAATATGTTCATCTGGTTTAGATGAAAAGGGTTCTGTTCTTGCATTGTCTGCAACTACACCATGTTGCACACGTTGCACTTTATTATTTATCTATTTATTTTTTTCTTTCAAAGTTTTATTTTTAAATTTTAAACTGCTTAAAAAAAATAACCCTTCCTGTCATATGTCTGTATGTTTATATGTTGCAACAGGTCCTGGAGAAACGTTGTTTCATTTCACTATGTTCTGCGTCAGCTGTATGCGGTTGAAACGACAAATAAATAGCTCTTGAATCTTGAATCTTGAATATTCAGGTAGTCAGCTGACCTCATTCTTTGAGCACATACTGTTGCTGAACCTAGACCTGACCAACTGCAGCAACCCCAGATCATAGCACTGCCCCCACAGGCTTGTACAGTAGGCACTAGGCATGATGGATGCATCACTTCATCCAGATGGCGACTTTTTTTTTGGCCGGGCAGTGTATAAGAACTTGACACTGTTTATTAAAGAATTAGCTTAATTCTTTTTAAGTGCTAGCCTGTGCACTCAAATTACTGATTTGTGTGCAAAAGCCATCAAAGCATCTCTCCTGACATGGATCCAGCAGGAAAACAGATATTACACAATTTCTTTGCATAATAATTGATAATATTTACATAACAAATGAAGTCTAATGCACATCCTCACTTTAGCAGCCTTGACTCTGAGCGCTGTACAAATGCTGTGAAAGAATAAAACGAGATCTGTTACACAAGCCCCTTTGTGGAGGAATAAATGACTCATTAGCACAGGTCTCACTGATGCGTTAGCAAAGCTCGCTGTGGTATCGACCTCCTGCAATATTTTCTGCAGCTCCTCTTCTCTCCTTCTCGCCTCACTAATCCAGTGATGCTGGAAAATACAGCAAACATTTTCTCAGATGGTTTTACAAAGGCAGCCTTTGTTGACTGGCCAAGAAAATTTTGGATCAGATCACAAATGCATTTTAAGCACGGCAAGTGGATGTATGACATGCTTGTATAGGCTGTGAAGTGCTCGCTCAGGCCTGCGCATTCCTGATGTCAAGGAAATTCTCGGTTCTTGAGAATCTGATGAAGACAGATTTGATAGTAAAATTGATCTTTTAAAGCCCTGGATCTGCACTCGCTGTGAGGAAAATATCCACTGGGTTTTGTCCCACAATGAAATTTCCAGAGTTTGAAAAATGGGACACTTAACTCTGTGAAAATAAGTCCGTGTCCAGCGTTAATTTATTGGCAACCTAAGACCTTTGGTCATTTATTATTAATTGGGTAGAGGATGTTCTCATTGTGTTTTTACTGTTACTTCTAATTAGTTTTTAATAGTACTCGGGGTAAAATAATAGGCAGCTGTGTCCTTCCACGTATAGAATGTGAAAGTAGACTTTGAAGGGATACAGTATATGTATACATTTAAACATTGACAAATAAACAAGAGACAAAAGGAAAAAAGAACTGGAATGCATTAGTTACATACTACTGACGTTTATAGGAGTGTAAAGGATTTTGTCAAGCTCCCTTACAAGAGTGTCTGAAGGTAATTTTTCCAGTAAAACATAAAGAGGGATAAAGTGTCTTTAGGCGAGATGCCTACTGACAATACAGCAAGCCAACCAACCAAGCAACCAAGCAAACAAACTGAATTTCAGGATATCTTCTGGATACTTCGGCACTCCCTTTCAACCGGAATGGAAACACAATCAAACTGTACGTGCATTAAAGATAAGTCTCAGCTCTGATTTCCTTTAGCCTCCATAATGACCTCAGTACACACTCAGCAGCCACACTGGGTGCCTATCTGGAGATTCCAGGGAAAAACTTCCAACTCAGTATTCTGAGATGTTGACACAAATCAGATCTGCATTGACCCGACATCCTGAAGGCTCGGCTGAGCTGCGCGTGCTGCAATCGATGCAGTCACACCAGATCTGCTATAGCGCCAAACGAGTCTGTGCATTACTCACTGAGCTCTCTGATTTATTCCCAGAGAAACGCCTCCTTCCTGGCAGGTTTAATTAAGCCCCGAGACAGCCAACAACAACAGGGCAAGGAGTCCCAGTCGGAGATCAAGCAAAATATAGAACAACGTCTTACACAACCCTTTGAAGTTCTTGCCATTAGGCTTGACTTGACAGTGCCACGACGACCATGATGCACTTTGTCATGAATGCATGTAAAGCCGTCTCCAGCGTATAGCTAATGGCATTCCAATGCTAATACCTCCTCTGCTTTCAAGATAACAAGAGTCAGATGATTGGCCACGCGGCCTTCCAGTAATATTTCATCATGTGCACTCACAGAACAGCTCACACCTACTTTAATAACTTAATGCCTGCTCTTTGTCTTAATTAAGGTAACAGTTTCATCAGTGTCCTTGCTCGTAATCATTTTCTGTTTGCATCTCCAGTGGTTACGAACTTTTAAAAAAAAACACAGTTTACTCTTTCTCTTCCTCGTAAAAACAGATGTTTAGATAGTTGTCATCCGTAGCTCACGTCGCAACCTTCCTGATTTAGTACCGGCAATGGCTTTTAAAAGAGGCTGGATGAAGAGGGAGGTCGTCAGGAAGTCAGGAACACATCGGTATCCAATTAGATGCTGTTAAAACTGGGAATCTTGTGTGTAGAGTTTGGCAGAAGTGGAGGTTTAAAGTCTTTTTTTCCTGCTCTCATGTCAAAAGGGGAGTGGAGAGTTGAATAATTCCTGCTGTAGCTTGGAGAGTGACAGGCGCTGGCGGTCGAAGTGCAGTCGAACAAAATTCATTTTGGACGCCTGTTTTCTTAGATCACATCATTTCAGGCTCCCCATGTTTTTACAGAAATTGCAGAGCCCTTGTTTTGACTTTCATTTGACACCGGGTGACTTCATCGCAAAGGGCCTGCGCGTATCCAGTTCTGCATTATGGTCTTGCATGTCAGTATTACGTCTGAACACATAAGGAAGGAGTAAAAACGGAAGATCCAATGAAATCGCCAGAGCTGACATTTAGCTGTGCGCTCAGAAAGCTCTTCGCTCTTAATAATCTCCAAACTTTGATGCCTCTTTTTGTCTAAGCACTTTGGTTAATCTCCTCTTTTCAGTAAGATCCCTTTGAACAGTGGTAAACATTTATCTGAGGCAAACTTGTCTTTTAGGCGAGTGATGAGCTTTTGACATCAATTTGTGTTCGTTAGACTGCATCAATTCTCCCTCCCCCAGAGATCAATACCTCAGCTCGTCTCTTTCTGGCTGCTCGGCTTTACAAGCTGTAAAGACAGATAAAGTGAAAAGAAAGAGGGAGAGGAAACAGAGGTGGAGGGGATCACAGCAGCCAAGCTGCAGAGTAAATCTGGAATTGTTTTTTTTACTGGAGCATGACTTCCCCCATGTTTTCTGCCTGGACTATGTAATGTTTTCAGATCAAGGTTACCGGACTTTCTGTGCTGTTGTCTTTCTTATGAAATAATGGGTTCCTGAAAAATGTTTCTGACTAACAGGGATTTCCGATGCCTAAAGCAAGCAGGCACAAGCTCCTTTTTTTTTTTTTAAAGATTAGCAGTTTGTCAAGGGAGGGCAAATCATGTATTGCATGATAAGGAATCTTTGGGGGAGATTAGGGCTTTAAATGAAGGGTTCCCTACCATAACATTCAGTGTAATGGAAGTCTCCCACAGTCTGATAAAAGCATTCACCCGGAACTGAGCGAAACGTCTGTTTCCGCTGTCTCCATTTATGTATTTGGAGCTTTCTATCCACTATTTTATTCCACTCGCTATTTCTTCTTTTTATCAGTGCAGGCATAGCACCATTCTTCCTGACAGGTCTGAACAATTAAAGGAACAAATTGAATCTGCACAGTGGATGAGATTTTATGACACATTTAATGGTGAAACCAGAATTGCTCATGTGATGAGCTGATACCAGATTTTACTGCTCTAAAACTGGACAGAGGGTTAGTAACTTGTTAAAACACTGCAAAGGAAAAGAGACCACATGCAGTACTCTGCAAAAGTCTTAGACACCCTTCATTTCTTTGCAATCATCGTCAATTAACAGAAGACATTAGGAGAGAGGTACAACAGTGAGGCTAGACTATGCTTTGAGGTAAGTCTAACGGCCAGGGCTGCTTATGCAGGTAAGCGGGGGGAGGGGTGTGCTTTGGGACTATAAGGTATCAGGAAAGTTGTTGCTATCCCGTCTCTGTACAACCACTGTGAGAGTTGGTTCGCATTACCAGCAATAAGTCAGCCTCATTTCTGGTGTGTTTTGGACACTGTTAGGGCTGTCCTTTGTCGTCAGTTACATTCATAATCTTCATGGACAGAATTTCTCAGTGCAGCCAAGGCTTCCTCGGAAGGCTGTCCAGGCTCAGCCTTAGAGATAGGGTGAGGAGCTCGGTCATTTAGGAGGGGCTCAGAGTAGATTCGCTGCTCCTCCTCATTGAAAGGAGCCAGTTGAGGTGGTTCAGGCAAATGACCAGGATTGCTCTTGGATGGCTCCACGCAGGAAGGGGTGGAGAAAGTACATGTGGAGTAGGTGGCTGGGGAGATGGAGCTCTGGCATTTCTGCTTAGGCTGCTAAAACAAAATGTAATTATTTATTTTTGAAAATTACGAAATAATAGATTTACTTTTTCTTAATACATTTTTTTCTTGTTTTGATTACAAATGTCTAATATATGGCATGAATTAAAAAAGAAAATTGCATTCCGCTTATTGAAAAAAACTCAGCTCTGTGAAAGAAGTCTACAAAGCTAATTTTGAAATCCACAAACAAAACTACTGGAAAGAAAACCAACAACTTGCATTAGCTGCATAAATTAACTGTATTTTTTTTAAAAGCAAGCTTGATTTGTGTAATTATTAATAAAATGGTGAAAAACTTTTTATTTTAGTGGTGTTTTTTTTAAATCAGTATGTGAGTCTAAATATTTATACCACATAATAACAAAGTGTGACTTTTCTTTTATACATTTCTTCATTAAAGGAAAAAAATCATGTTTTCATAACAAAAGTAATCAACTTCAACAGTAAATTGACAGAAAATCTTTGTAATGTGTGTATAAATATAAATTATATCTCTGAAAAGCGGGGATATGATGGACCTCCATGAGATCTGGAATCGATTAGATTTTCAGATATTTTGAAAATACGGATTTACAACTACGTGGCGTTATCTGTAAAACTTTCGTACATTTTTTTAGATGTATCTCTGTGATTATACATCTATCTGCACAAAACGAAAACCTGATTGATGGTGGGATCGTGCACATTCATGGTGACACCGCTGAAACTGCCATCTGCTGGTGCTGCCAATGAAATCGTTTAAAAAAAAATCAAGGGATATTATGAACAATTCAGATTTTTAACCAGATCTATGTGACTATTTGTCCAATCTGCACAACACAAAAAAATAGCTCATAAGATCAGATACTTTCATGGTCAGATAAGACAAAAATTGAATTTTTCTTGTGTAACAAAGAAAACACGATGTCTGGCACCAATCCAACCCAACACCTCTCATCATCCCAATAAAACCATTCCCACAGGGAAGCATGGTGGTGGCAGCATCATGCTGTGGGGATGTGTTTGATGTTTTTCTAGGGCAGGGACTGGGAAACTGGTCAGAATTGAAGGAATGATGGATGGTGTTAAAAATTCTTGAGGAAAACCTGTTTCAGTCTTCCAGGGATTTGGAATGGGGATGGGATGGCCTAGTCAAAGCCCAGACCTCAATCCAACAGAGAATGTGTGGCATGACATCCAACTTTGAAGGATCTGGAGCAGTTTTGCTTTGAAGAATGGGCAAAAATCCTAGTGGTGAGATGTGCCAAGCTCATAGAGACATTCCCTAAATGACTTATTGCAGAAATTGCTGCAAAAACTTTGGGGGGGGGGGATACATTTACATCTGCCATTTTATTTTTTAGAATGTTTGAAAATACTTTTTTTAATTTCACTTCACCAATTTGGGATATTTTGTGTAACATTTTTTTGCATAAAAAAACAGTTTAATTATGGGCTGTAACATAAAAAATCAGGAAAAATGCCAAGTGGGGTAAATACTTTTGTGAGCCACTGCGGTGACAGTTCGGACCAAAGTATTGTGAAATTTGGAAAAGCTATTGTTATGGCTTCCATGGGGATACTTTGGATCATTTCACACAGTTAGAAGCCTTTCTAAGTGAAATTGACTATTTGAACATATCCGTTCTGATTCCATCAGACTCAGACGCATCCCAGAAGCTGCTCTCTGCTAAAATAGCATAGGGTCTCACTTCAAGAAGTCAAAAAAGCACAGAGCAGATGAGGAGGGCAGAAAGTCAAATGGAGGAATGTTACAGAGCCATTTTAGGTCAGATTTCAAAATAAAAGACAAGGGGTAGCAAAAGAGCACAAATTCCTTACCCAAGCACAAGTACAGATACTTGTGTTTAAAAAGATCTGGTAGAAGATGAAGTAACTATTTCACTTCTTTACTCAGGTAGAGTGAAAAATGACTCTGAAGTGTACTCATAGTATAAAGGTAAAAAGTAGCTCTTTGAAGGGCATTTCTACTGGCTATTTTTGTGCAAAGCTAACCCGAGCATCATTTCATTTTACTAAAAATATTATTAATATAAGGGAATAGACACTTTAGTTTAATTCCTGTTAGTTAATCTAATATCTATGCTTAGCATGAACAACCGTTATGAACATAAGCAGAGAAAAACAAAAAACGATTTAAAAAAATATCTTTATTTGAAGTTGCCTGCATTGTTGATGACTGACTTTTCACAGCTAAACAGAAAAATGCATATAGTGCTATAAATGATGCGAAATATGTTTTTTTGCCTGTGACCCTTGTGGTAAGCACAGATGATGGATCCACCAATAGGATTGTCTTTTATGCGTTATTGTTCCTTCCATTTAGGATCAAAGTAATCAGAAGCTCCCCTTAAATGTTTTGAACCTATAGTAATGAGCCTGTTTTGACGAAGTAAGGAGTACAACGTGGAGATATTTGTGTTTAAATATAGGGAGTAAAAGTAAAAAGCTGTCAGGAAAGTAAATACTCAAGTACAAAACAAAGTATTTGTACTTCGTTACTTTCCATCTCTGTAAAAGACTCAGTGCTGACTAAACACGTCACTTCTGAAACACTCCTAATGTGAGATACAGTGTCACAGACACACACTTGGTAACATAACATTACCAGGGTAGTGCGATGGGAAAAAAGTACCCACATGAGATATTACAGAAGTTATGCGGGTATAGCTTTAGTGTTTTGGCGTTATTTTTGTGACTCAGTAAGACTCAGTCAAGATGATAATCTAAAAGTTCAAGATAATATCTCAAAGTCTTCATTTGTGCATGTCCCCACTAAAACACAATCTGGGAATTTTTTGGTCAAAAACTGCAAAGGTTTCACTTTTGGGGGTTTTGAAAAGCTTGAGTAGTGCACATGCTATTTGTTAATATAATAAGAGTGTTAAAATGAAAACATATTAGCGTAGATGTACCCCACACTGGAAAGACTGGAACTTGAGACAGATGACAAACAGAGCACAGAGAAGACGTGTGCTCCTAAAATTTTAGGGCCAGTTGGTGGAAACATAAGTCAAACTACTTAAAAGAGTAATCGACTGAAAAAGTACATTTTGAGTTTTATATACTCTGGAAATTTTGATCTTTGTTAAAGGACAGCAGCTGTTAAATTCACCATAGCCATGGCCAGATTTACCTCCAGAGAGACCACTGATAAACCCTACTGTACAAAGCAGTGTGTGTGCTGTATTTCCCCAAAACACCCAGATGCTAGCTGGTATTGTAGAGCCGTCAGTGATTGTAATTATTATTATTAATATTATTATTGATTAAATTATTTTTAAGCAGGTGTCCAAAATGTTCTGAAATCAGTTTGTAATTATCTGCTTTTCGGTGATAGAAAACTGAACTATTAGACAAAACACCTTCAGTTGCTCTTTCTTTCCCCAAGGAGTAGTCGCAGTAGATGAATCCACATAGGTCATTTGGCATAGATTTTATGCTGGATGCGCTTCCTGATACAGTTCTCCTTGTGCCCCCACATGGATAAAATAAGATGTAAATGTACTGGGACACCTACACCTACAAGAGCTTTTCTCACATCATGTTATAAATCCATAGGGATTAATATAGAGCTGGTCCCTTGTTTGCAGCTGTAACAGCTTCCATTCTTCTGGGAAGGCTTTCTATAAGAGTATGGAGTGTGCCTGTGGGAATTGTTGCCTGCTCATTTTTTCAGCAGAAGGGGGGAGCTGGGGTGGTACTGCGCTCTCCTAAAGCTATTGGTTTCCTTTATTTTGCAAACAGTAGACCCAGGATGTGTGAGACAAGGTAATTTCCTTCTACTTCTACAGAAAATATAAAACATTTACTGTTGTAACCGGACTACTATATATCTTATTAGCTCCATTACCTCAGCATTAATCCACGTGCTTCAATGCCTCTGTTATATTATTATAAGGAAACTACATTTTGAAATGCTTGTTTATGGAGGCAGGAGGTCTGTTCACATTAAAATCATTATAACTCACTTTTTTAACCAGTTTTTGAGTGCACTTGTTTGGATTTTGTTTTTGAAAGAATTATCTGGCTCACAATCTGTGTTCCAGTTTATCTTAAAGGTGTTGGATGGGGCTGAGGTCAGGTTCTTCTATACCAAACTCATCCTGTCACACTGGAACAGAAAGGGCCTTCCTCAAACTGTTCCAACAAAGTTGGAAACATAGAATTATCCATTAGTAAGCTGAAACATTAAGATCTCCTTTCACTGAAACTAAGGAGCCAACCCCAGAAAAACAGCCCCATAGCATTATCCCTCCTCCACCAAACTTTACAGTTACCACAGGCAACCGGCAGGATGATAACATTCTTCGGGCATTGGCCAGATCCAGACTGCATCAGGCTACCAAACAGAGAAGCATGATTCATCACTCCACAGAACACATTTCCACTGGAGTCCAGTGGCAGCATGCTTTACACCACTCCATCCGATGCTTGGAATTGTGCTTTGTTGATGTCAGGCTTGCATGCTGCTGCTTGGCCAAGGAAACCCATGTCATGAAGCTCCTAGTGTCCAGTTTTTGTGCTGATGGTAATGCCGGAGGAGGTTTGGAACTCTGCAGGTATTGAGTCAGCAGAGTGCTGGTGACTTTACACACTACGCACCTCAGCACTCAGCAACCCCACTCTGTAACTTTACATAATCTGCTACTTAATGCTGAACTGCTGTGCTTTCTAAATGCTGTCACTTTACAGTGATATCACTTGCAGCTGATTATGGAATATCTATAAGGGAAGGAATTTCAGCAGCTGACTTGTTGCAATGGTGGCACATTTGAATTCAGTGAGCTCCTTAGAGTAACCCACCCTTTCACAAATGTTTGTAAAGGCAGACTGCATGACTAGGTACTTGGTTTTATACACCTCTGGCAATAATTAAGAGGTGTGGGCCAATACTTTTGCCCATATAGTGCATTTGCCTATACAGATTTGGACTTCAGGGAATAATTATGGGTATTTTAACTACTTTCCATACAAAATGAATTATCAAAGAAATATAAATGTTATATGCATTGATCACAAAGATAATTGTTAGTTGCTGCCTTATATGATGTACTCCCTTGTGAGAAAAATCTTAACATCCCTGTAATTTTTGGTGCTAACTACTTTGGTGCCATAAAAATTGAAGCAATTTAAATAAACAACTCTAGATCAGAAGAGCTCAAGTCTAAAGCACAGTTTGACAGCCCCTGCTTCTCTACAGTCCCTCTATAAAAACACAAGATGAGGACCTGTCATAACAGATATTGTACTTTAAATTATGAAGACCAAATTTACATGGAAGGAATCTGGGGCTTCTACTTTGTGAGTTTGGTAATCCAGTCCTGGATATACCCAAATAAGACTGGAACATTTTGACTATCGAAAATGTGCCCAAAACATCTGTTGTTTTTCGAATAAAGAGGATGATTAAAGTGTCATTTCTGTGGTTTAAGATCACAGTGGAAGCTCCTACTGATAAGCACAGTTGTTGCCAAATCAAACACTGAAATCTTAACAATTAGAGCTTAAGGGATCATTTACGAGACACGTAGGCATTTACCTGCTTTGATGTGATCTGCACCACAAGGATAGAAGTCAACGATAATCTTTGGCACCATGTTTCATTTTGAGAACCAAGTTTAAAAGTAAAGTAATAAGTGTTTTTTTTTTTCTTTTCCTTTGCATTCCATTTGTGTCAAGTTTCAGCTCTCATGCAGCAAAGGCACGATGAATATTTGTGTCAGCTCATTCACCTCCACAAGTCAGTGTAATGCAAGATGTTGCAACAGTCTGCAACATCCACTTTTACCGCCACACCTATCAAAAGCGCAGACCTGAAATGTCATGACAACAGGGCTGAAAAAATAAAACAAAAAATTAATAAGCTGAAGCGTTTCATTTTTATTTGGAGCGATTATGAGTCATTCATGGAGAGAAATGTCATAACTGCACAAGTGGAAACTCAACTCCAGATGAGAGAGCTCTGGCCCACGTCGACTCAACCACTAGCTCGTAGACCGAGCATTACACCGACGGCGGGGTGGCTGTGATGGAGGGTTTATGAACTGCACTGCTACATAAAACTGCGCCATGTCAAATGTGGCTTGTGTGTAACCCACCGACATATGCGCTGAAGGCATTGCGGCCTGTGTCCCTCCCACCAAGCCTTATGGGACTGAATTCGGTTTCCCACCATTTCCCCTCCATGTGTTTTACATCATTACGCTAGCGGCGAACAGGCAGGAGATAACCGCTCGTACCTGCAGGGCCTAAACAAAAGACTTGTAAGAGCTTTTATTCTGGAATTCAATATACACCATCTAAAACAAGTGACCGTGCTTTGAAGGGAACCTGGCGTGAAAGTAAAGCATACAACTGCTTCCAGTTACAGCAATGAGTCATACAAAAGCCTCTTTGCTGCGAGTAGTCATTTTTGAGGATATCATCAATGTTATATGAGATATTGACTAAAGGTATGAGCTGTTTTTCTTCTCTGGGAGAAGGCTGGGGAGGGTGGCAGCCTGCAGCAGTTAAAGGAATAAAATGACATGTGAAACCGCAGTGGTAACACTTGCAGTTGCTGTTAGATTGAAAATGGAATAGAAATGGAGCTTCAGGTAATCAGCCTGAAAATGCTGTGGCTGCATACTCTGCCATGCTCGACCGCTTGCCTAACTGTTGATCCGTCTTCCATGCAGTTTTTTTTTTCTTGCCTTCGAGTTTCTCAGCAGAGAGGATCAAAGAGTCCTTGCAACACTTTTCAACATCCACCACCAACCCGATGCTTTTACCCAATGAAGTAATTGGAAACAGATAGTGTAGTTACAGAGCACTGGGTGGATACTGTCAGTGTCAGCAAGGAGGATTCAGAACACAAAATGATGAACCAAAAGAACATCGACTGATACTTGATTTAAACATCCTGAACGTATGAGTCCAAGAATGTTTAGTTTGGTGCAACTAGAACTTGTATATTAACATTTTGGATGCTTTTTGTGTCTGGTAAATAGAAAAGTCCCCACTCCTGACAAACTTGTCCTCTAAAATGCACAATAATATTCATTATATGGACAAAGGTATTGGGCCACCTACTGTAAATAGGCTTTCTAAAAGATTTTGGAATGCATGTGTGGGAATTTTTGCCCATTCATCCAGAAGCGCATTTGTGAGGTCAGATACCTTGCCTGGCTCGTAATCTCCGTTCCAGTTCATCCCAAAGATGTTGGATGAGGTTGAGGTCGGGGCTCTGTGTGGACCAGTCAAGGTCTTCTACACCAAACTCATCCAACAATGCCTCGTACTGTTTAATACCAAAGTCCCTTTAAATGCTAAACTCTGTGTGCTTGGAATATACTCAAAGAACTTTCTACAAACACAGAAACAGTATGCAGTTTTGGACTTTGGACTTCTACAAGCCAAGAGAGCTATTGCACTATGCTGGAAGAGTATGGACGCTCCTACAATGAAGATGTGGATGAAAGAACTTTCTGAATGTATTGGACTGGAAAGATTAACATACATTGCCAACCATATATAAATAT
>VUQH01049888.1:0-10894 GCA_015106775.1 Etroplus canarensis | reverse complement strand
GGGACCCAGGCCACTCATCCCCATGGCAGCCACGCACCCACCCCAGCAGGGAGGGAGAGGAAGGACCCGGCCAGAGCCCCCCTGCGGCCAAGGGATGGGAGCCCCAGAGGGACCGAGGTGCCGAGTAGCCGACAACACCAGAGGCCACCCCCCCGGAGTAGGCCCGAGATGAGGCCCAAGAGCACCAGCGACTGAGAGCCCCCCCCACCCACGCCGAGGCAGGGCCCAGCCACCCAGAACCGCCAAGAAGGGTGGCCAGCGTCCGCGCCCAGCCGTCCAGTCACGGACTCCAGAGACCCCAAGAACCCACAGCCCCGGGGAGACAGCAGCAAGGAGCGAGGAGGGGCACCCCCTACTGACCATGGTGATAGATAGAGGGGTCAGCAAGCCCCAGATCCAGTCACACTCACCTGCATAAACAAACACACTCAAACACACACACACACTCAGACCAGACGGGAGGGTAAATAAATAAAAAAAAAGAGGAAAAAAGAAGGAAAAAAAGGACAAGTATGATACATGAACCATGCAGGACACCACACCATTTATAGCTAAGCAAGTTTGCAATGCCTGTCTCTTTTTGGGCTTTTAAAATACATACAGAAAATAATAATAATCATGATAATAATATATGGGAACCTCCCTACTTCATCCCTGAACTACAGTACAATGGACCCTTTTTTCACTCTCTGTCTTACACACCTACAAAACATTTTAGATCCCTACAAATGTTCAACCTCCATGTTTCACACTGCTATTGTTAAAACAAATGTCCTTCTGTTACTTGTCCCACTCCTCTAGACATGGTAAGTGTCACATGACAGAGACCACTCCATTTTTTGGGGCTCATTAACCTTTCATACCAAATGTTTTGTCATTCTGCTCATGCACAGCCAATGTCTGTTATGTTCACCCTTTTGGCATATGTTAAATGTCGAGCGATACTAGAAACACTCCACAGCCAGAGTGCAGTATCTCATTGTGATTGATTTTTAAAAGATAAAATATTAAAGATGATAAATATAATTATAATATAGTAAATATATTATATAAAGATAAATGTTTCATTACTAGATAATAGACATCTTTTTTAATGTGATCTGTATTAGCTGAGGCATTTTAAACCAAGTTATTTCCTGCATTTGACAAATTTAGGACATCCCTCAAAGAGTTGACACTGCTTGTGATAATGATTGTTTCTTGACAGTTGCAGGGAGAATATAATCCCTGTACTTCTTGCTGATTTTCCAGATTTAAGCAAAGCCAGGACAGTTAGTTACCATATGGTAGCTACCTATAGAGGGTGGGGGGGGGGGGCATCAAACATGTCTGATAATCAGGGCTGTAGACTAATCAGACACACATAAAATCCATTTTTTTAGAATAGAGATATGAATTCTTTTCAAACTCCATCCTATCATTTCTCTCACCATCTGTCTCAGCCCAATTATGACAGCAGTAGCGTTCCTCTCACTGCTGTCTGAAGGAACAACGTTGTCAGTTTCAGTGATTTCAGCAGCATCAATTATTGCTGCATGTTTCCTTCAGAAACATCTGTGTATCCTCACTAGCTTGGCTCATGAGCCAAACTCAGACATGGACTGCTATGTAATGCATATTAATGTGCACGGATGCATGAAGCCACAGTGAAGTTTACATTTGCAGTTCAGATCCTATAAATAACTAATCAGATATAAAATGAAGTATAGGAGAGAGTGTTGGTATAAAAGCAAAATGGAGGTGTTTGGTATGAATATTGTTCCAGTAAATTCAAATAGTTCAGAATGGTACTTAATTTGCAGAGTACAAATGCACAAGAAATTACTAATTTTTTAAGGTTTCAAGAGGATCTCACAAATGCAGCAGCTCTTAAGAGCAAAAAATAGTGACTAAATATAGACTCAGCTAAAAAGGCTACATTTAAAATATAGAAACCCAAAGGAATTATTACCAAAGGAATTTTGGTGTTTTCAAGGTGAACATCTACTGATTGGTCAAAAAAAGTTTACATTTGTTTGATTCCAAACATGTTGCAAAGAACTAAAGAAGTCTTTCAACTGCATGATCATATTGGATGTTTGTTCCATCGGGGTGCTTCCAGTTAATGTTAGAAAGAAGACTGGGCAATGATGTCATAAACATGAATGATTTATGACCAGGAAACTGGGATTGGAGTCTTGTGTGAGACTAGTGTGGTATTTCATTTTGACTAGTTTAGCTTACTTGCTTTTTGAGATTAGGAATCAAAATTACTTGGTTAGACTTAAAGAAAAGATTATGGTTTATCTTAAAACAGACCCTTTACCAGTATTAAAGCATTTTTAGACATGCCATTTTCTACATTATCTATTGTTAATTTTAAGTATAACTGTAGATCATAATCAAGTGGGAACCTCTGGAGCTGAAAAAGTAAGCAAGCACAGATGTAAAAATGTAAAAAATGACCTTCCAGCCACAGATCAGATGTTGCAGTTCCTCGAAAGGCCACTTGAGGCTGGCTTCTAAAGCAGGTCAATCATAGAACAGCCATCCTTTTTATTAACCACTTACCCAGTTTTTCAAATACTACTATCTCAAAACGTCAGTTTACACACCAGTGGGTTACATTGGTTAGGTCCATCATGCTGATCCCAATTAGACATGACACTTTTCTCCCCTGAAAGAAAATTAATATCTCCCAGACTAGGGCCTGAGACTCTGTGGGATAATCCAGATCAGAAGTGCAACTCAAGAAACAAACTGATGTCCCAAAGCAGTCTGATTTTTCCTCATAATTACTGTACTTTACTCTGCATTAATAGCTGAAAAAATAACATGAAATCTGGGGGGAAATTCAAGATTTACTTTTGGAGTTTAAGTTTTATTTTAATTCTCTGTCTTCATAAAGACTTGGGCTTTTTGACTATTTGGGAGTCCAGAGAGCTGAAATTAAATAGAAACCTACCTTTCCTTTTGGAGTTCATTCCTACCAAGTTTGGTAAAACTTTTCAAATCTTTAATAAGTTATTGTGATAACATTGCAGAGCGCTACAGTGGGTGAAAACACAGCCAGGTCAAACCATAATATCTGCCAGCTTTCATCTGGGAGATATAATAAGCTGTTGTATCAACAACCTACAGGGTAGTTTTTCACTGGAGAGAAGTTGCAAAAAATGTGATGGTACAGAAGGCTGCAAATGAGACTGTTGTACTAAAAACCATTAGAAATTTGCTTTGCCATGTTTATTATTTATATTGTGGTTATTATTTATGCCAGTAATACAGTGGGCTAAGAAACTGTAACACTTATTTGTTCTTGGTTTTGTGACTAACACACTTAACCACATGATTTTGGGTTCAGGTTTCTGGTCAAAGTAGAATGAGTCATCTGTGCATCTTTTTTATTTAATTTTGTCAAAACTTTTTAAGTAATTTGTACTTTCCATTGTTCTTTGATTACCACTGAAGAGATACTAAAACAAATCACAATGCAAATAAATTTCTGGTGAAAGAGAGAGAGAGCGATAGAAAGAGAGAGAACAGGTGCATTAGTACAAATGTTCTTTGTTATTAAAGTAAAAGCAAAACTGCCTCTTAGCAGATAGTGTGGGGGAGTACTTTTGACATATCAGACACTACTTATGGTCAGACAAGTGTGTCAAACAAAACAGAAATCTACATGGTAATTATTTCTGATTAGGTTAATAATAAATATATTAACCAAATAGGTCCACTCTTCTTATGTATCTCTTGACATAACTGACAGCTTTTAAAACAATAACTTTCAAAATAAGACTTTCATTTATCTTAAAAATGAATAAAGACATAACCAAGATTTAGT
The DNA here is from genome assembly GCA_015106775.1 of Etroplus canarensis. NCBI lineage: Eukaryota > Metazoa > Chordata > Actinopteri > Cichliformes > Cichlidae > Etroplus > Etroplus canarensis. Next base: position 7,074 of record VUQH01049888.1, on the reverse strand, counting down.
TCTAACCCCATTTTTTGTCTACCACTACCCATCATTGCTATTGTAAGATTTTATGGGCAAATACCGAACAATCCAAATTTAACTAGAGATGTGATCATAGTGTGACCCTAAAATTGCACCTCAGTTGAAGCAACTGATATATGTGTACACAAAAAACATCAGCAGGGCAGACTTTGAATCTCTATTGTGTTCAATGGTGTGCCCAGCAGGGCCAGAAGCTTCACATCTGGTGACTAAAACTGTTTTGCCACCCAAGCACCCCATTAACACATGCACATAATGTGTTTTTCTGTGTAACATAAGAAGTGTTTTAGGTTGTTTGCTTGTTTTCAAGCAAAATACTAATTATTATCACAGCTTCTAGGAGCAGTTTAGTGCTTTTCTTTATGTTTATACAGGAAACTCAGTAGTTAACTGAAAAATTTTTATATGGCAGGTCCAAGGATACAAGTGATCCACTAATGCCATGTTTACTAATCTGTGATTGCAAATAAATACTCATTTGACCCTACAGCCTACCTAATAAGTGCAACAATGGCTAGTTTATTTTTTGACATGGCATGGATATTATTATTATTATTATTATTATTATTATTATTATTATTATTATTGACAATGTTAACTATAGGTTACTCTGTCAAGGAGCTTTGAAATCTTTCATTTTTAATTATTGTTCAAATTTGATATGAGAACTGAGGACACCTTTATTTTAGTGCACCAACCCATGAGCCCATATCTATACTATTACTATTCTATTACTATTGCCAGTAAAGCAAAAACAACAACCTAACCGAACCCAGCGATGAGGTCAGTTGACTTGGAGCAGAAGTGTGGCTAATAATTAGACTAGCAATGGAATCACAAAGGAAAACAGCAGGCTCTTGAAATTGGGGAGGGAATTGTGGATGGTGTACTTATTGATTTTAATTTGATTTTCTCCATACTCGTCCTATGCAGGATCAGGACCTCAGAGCCCAAGAGAGCCCTTAAGGCAGTCCAGAGTAACAGTGTCAGGTTAAGGTCTTCTTTCTTCTTCACTTTCTCCACAGTAACAAAATGGTTTTATTTTTGAACGAGATTTGTGTTATTGTGTTTTATCTGCTATGAAAACATTATTGCATTGCAGCATTATTAAGAGAATAGACATGGGAAATTACATGGACCAATAGAACATGACCTCACCTTGCTTTGAGTGAATTATTTTAAAACTTGGTGAGGGGAATGGGGTACATATCCTTCTACACTTGGTGTGGATTGTTTTCTTGCTCCCTTGTTGTCTACTGAAAATTCAGGGTAAGTTAGGAATAAATTAATTTTTATCTGAGATGATCCTGGCTGTCACCATCAGTGTCCTGTTTTATGCTCCCCTGACATGCTTCACAGGTGTTGTGTTAGCCTGTAAAATGAATTTCATTAGAATTAAAAAAAAAAAAAGCCACACACAGGTGTGTACACAAAGCCCTTTAATCACATCTCATGTATGTTTTCCTGCAAGCCACTCTGCACCATGTCCCTAGGGAACTTATGAATGAGAAATGGAATGGGCTGAGCTAGCTTCCTATCTATCCAGGTTTTTATAACAGACAAACAAACAGAGCTTGAATAAGTAAATAAAACTGGACAGCTCCTGGTACAACACCACTGTAGAGTTATTCTACAACTTCTTTCTTGTAGGTCATTAAAAAATCAATACATCACTAAATTACTGCCAGTAATGAGAACCAAGCTCTCACTATGGTTGTACGGGGACTACATGGCCCAACACCCCATACTCCTAAAGCACTCCCCACAGGACACATCAAGATATACTTTCAAATGCCTTCTCCAGGTCCACAAAACATATGTAGACTGGTTAGGCAAACTCCCGCTCACCCTTGAATATCCTCAAGAGGATAAAGACTAGGACAAAACCACATTGTTCCTCCTGAATCTGAGGTTCAACTAAAAAACATACTCTCCTCTCCAGTACCCAGGGAGGCTGAGGAGTGCATTCCCCCTTGAAGTTGGAACACACCCTCTGGTTCATCCTTCTTGACCACCACCACCCCAATCTGCTACAGGCATTGTTCTCAACTTTTATGCAATGTTACAGAAGCATATTAACCAGGATATCCCACAACATCCAGAGCCTTAATGATCACGTGGCAAACCCCATTCACCCCAGAGGCCCGGCCACCGCAGAGTTTTCTCTATGGAAGGAGTTTCCATGGGATTAAGGAGATCTTCTAAGTATTCCTTTTACCATCTGACTATGTTCTCAACTGAGGTAAGCAGCACTCCATCCCCTCTGTATACAGTGTGGGTACAAAGTTGCTTCTCCCCTACCGAGCCACCTGACAGTTTGCCAGACTGCCTGGCCAAAAGTCTTGTTCCATGGCCTCGCCGAACTCTTCCCATATCTGAGTTTCTGCTTCAGCTACTGTCCCAGCCATGTTCCACTTGGCCTGATGGTACCAGCTGCCTTTGGAGTCCCACAAGCTAACCAACTTCAATAGGATTCCTTCAGCTTCATGGCTCCCTTCATCTCAATTATCCACCATTTGGTTGACAGACTGCCATCACAACAGGCACCAACCATCTTATGGCTGTAGCTCCATGCAACCACCTCAGTAATGGAGGTGCTGAACATGGTCCACTTGGACTCAGTGTCCCCAGCCTCCTTCTGTTGAAGAATGCAGTTGAAGCTCTGCCAGAAGTAGGAGTTGATCTCTCTGGGCAGAATCTCTGCCAGATGCCAAATGAAGCTCAGCTTCACTATATGTTTGGACACACCAGGCCTCCCCTGCCACCTGATCTACCTCACCACTAGGTGTTGATCACTTAACAGCTCACGATGATGATATGATTACAAAACTAATAACTGATCTGCAGTCTGTGGTGTCCTGGCACCAAGTACACTGATGAAGACCCTTTTCTCAAACATGTTGTTCATTGACAATCCGAGAAAAGCACATAAATCTAATAACAGGAGATCACTTGGGTTCAGATCAGGCAGGCCATTCCTCATAATCACACCCCTCCAGGTCACACTATCATCACACCTTTCAGCTCCCCAACCAGGGACTCCAAGAGGGCCTTGTACTCTTTGTTGTTTGAAACATAAGCGCAAAAACAGTCAAGACCCATTCCCCAACCCGAAGGCACAGAGAGGCAATCCTCTTATCCACTGGGGAAAATCCCAATGTACAGGCACCAAACAGGGGTTCAGATCGAGCGAGCTATTCATCTTAGTCACGCCCCTCTAGGTTTCACTCTTATTGCCCAAATGAGCATTGAAGTTTCCCAGCAAGACACCCCATCCTCACAGGGCAATAGAAGCAGAATGTTTAAATTTTACCTCTGACAAAGATTTTTAAAAGGTTATTAGTAACTTCTACTTCTTATAAGAAATAACTCTGCCTTACTAAGAAACAGCACTAGAATTTTTTCATGATTTGAAAAATTGGAAACAATAAATACATGCACTCCTTCATGGGACAGCAAATATCTAAAAATTATGCTACAAGAACTGTTAAAGGCATGTTAATCAGCAGTGCTTATTTTCTTGCTGTTCCTAATAGTTTTCAATATATATAATTTTTTAAAACTTTTTTCCTGTTATTAATTAAATTGTGAATCTTACTGAAAAAAACATTTTGTATAACATATATATAATACAGGTTAAAAATACATTTACTGTAGTTTCCCTCATGGACAGCAATTCAATAATAGACAAAAGAAGTAGAAATGTTTTTCTCCAGTATGGAGCTGGAAGAGTTGTTGGAGGAGACAAAAGCAAAGAGCTCTTTCCCTCAAAGAGGCATGAAGAGTCACATTGGGGCCACATAACAAATACAGTGATTACATTTGGGTTCAGAGGGGTGATTTCAAAGAGCAAAAAAGTGATATTATTGTAAAAGGAGACTAAACAAAGTCAAGCCTGATGCAAATAAAGCCTGTACTATACACAAGCTACTAGTGGTGGCTCTCTTGAGCAGTGGATCTCAACCTTTTTTGAGTTATGTAGCCCCTGTGAAATATTTTTTCAGCCAAGTACCCACTAACCAGAGAAAAGCATTTTTGATTGAAAAAAGATGTAAAACACAGCACTGTAGCATCAGTGTCTGATTACTAAACTTTATAACTGTGCAAAACATTGCTCATCTATAGTGGTCTCTTTTGAACTATTTGGAGATAAAAATATATATATACCTTTTGGCTGCAACAGGGGGCCATCACAGCAGATTAATCTGCATTGATAATTTGGCAGAGGTTTTATGCTAGATACCCTTCCTGGTACAACCCTCCATGGTGAGAGGAGCTTGTGTCCCCACCTGGAATTGAACCAGGGACCTTTTGCTTGAAAGGCAAATGTGCAAACCACTATGCTACTGGGGAGATTTAAGTGCATAAATATAAGTAAAAAGTTAACAAAAATATTTAACGTGTAAATAGAGATTTGTGCACATAAAAATAATTATTAATTTAAAGTGCCCTCTTTTGGGATCATAATGAAGATCTTTTCTCAAACTGAATTTGTGAAGTACACTATAAAGATTTCTTCACAAAGAATCACAAACATAATCATGCATTGAAAATGTTCACAAAAAAGAAATATTAATACATTTTTTGGGCAGATACTGTCCAAGTTAAGGACAATATTGTACAATGCTTCACACTCTCTCCATGACGTGCTGGACAGACACAGGAGCATGTTCAGCAGCAGACTCATTCCACCATGATGCACCACAGAACGCCACAGGAAATCATTCCTACCTGTGGACATCAAACTTTTCAAACTCCTCCCTTTGAAACCTGGAGCAAGTAATGTATATATTGTTTAACTTTGGAGTTATTTATGCTACATACTGCAATTTATACTGGGATGTTTATTTATTTCAATCTTCATTTTCTGCCTTTCAAATTTACATTTATTTATATCTAAGTGAGCATCTGTAACACAATGCAATTTCTCCCCTGGGATTATTAAAGTGTTCTGATTCTGAGTCTGATTAAGGATCAAAAATTAGACTGACATCTTAAAGTTGCAAACTGCCAACACTGAAGAACACTGTTTCACTGAACTGAGCTCTTGGCTCTGGCTAATTTCTACCAGCAGAAAAAACACAATGCCATTGGGGGTTTGCAACTTGTCGGTGTAAATCCCATTAAAACATATTCTTCTGAATACTGCCGGTAGTTTACCTGCACTGGTTTCGCCTTCTCTGGTTTTGTGCCATTATGTCTTCAGTAGCATTGCTGCTACACTTTAACAATGACATTATTATTTTAGTTCTCAAGGCAGCAATGATTGATAGGTCATGCTGTGCCAGGTTGGGTCAAACCATCCTGGTATAGGGGACAGTCATTTTTTAGGTTAATGAAATTGAATAGCTTACTCAATATAAAATTCATTTTATGAACTTTTGGAATGTTTGGACAATTTGAATTAAATAACTATTTTCAATCTCATGTACCCCCTGGAGTGCCTTCAAGTACCCCAGGGGTACGCTTCCCCCATTTGAGAACCATTGCTCTAGAGGACTTATTAACTCCCAGCACAGAAAGCAATAAGTATGCACTTTTCCTAGGTGGGACTTGATGAAACACACTGACAGCATATTTTTTATGAATATCTTCATTTATCTTGTGGCTTGGTCTAGGAAAACGAATAAATAAATGCATTATTTAAAATAAAGGGGAGATTCATATGAACTCATTTCTGCATGCAATATATATGTAAAATTCTCCATATATAAAACCAGACTTTTACAGAATTATTAATAAGATCAGAAGAAAATCATCCTCTATGTATCATAAGGACAGTAAAGTTATGACATAAGTTATTATATAAAGACTTATTTTTGCTATTAGGATAAGCAGCATTGGTGGGTTAATTAATCTATTAATGTGACATCATTCTTTTATCACTTTTAGGTAAATGATCCTCACAGAGTTTTTAGAAATGGAAATGGAGTGCCATTTAAAAACCCCGAGTTGAGATATTTTCCAAAATACCATAAAACAAATCCGCAAAATGACAACTTCTATTTAACTGACAAAAGTACACCAAAAATATTTTAAATAGTTGTAGTACCAACTTAACTATATTTTATAAGTATACACCAATTTAGAATGTGAAGGCTTGAACACACTCAACAAAAGTTGAGTGGAATGTTTACAATTGTATTTCATCACCTGAACCTGGACCTGAATATACTAATTGCTGTAGCTTTGCAATTAGAAATCTTGCCTATTCTTACTTAATATAACACTTAAGCTGCTCAGTCTGTGGTCACTGTTTTCTGATTCTCCTCCTCCATACATTTTCAGTAAGATATAGATCTGGACTGGCAACAGGCCAGTCAGGCACAGTAGAGTACATGCACTCTGTGTCTATGAAGCCATGTTGTTGTAGCCCATGCAGAATCTGGTCTGGCATTGTCCAGCTGAAATAAGCATGGACGTCCCAGGGAGAGACGTCACCTTGATGACAGCATACGTCTTCCTAAAAACCTAATATACACCTCAGAGTCAATGGTACCTTCACATACATGAAACTCAGTTATGCCATGGGTACTGATGCACCCCCATATCATCATAGATGCAGGATTTTGCACCTTTTGCTGATAATCTGCATGATCAATTTCATCTTTGGTATGTAGAACAGTTATTAAACCCCCAAAAACATGACTGTCCAGAGTTGGGACCAGGAAGCAGAGTTGCAGTCTTACACGCCTCTCTGCAGTTTCTCTCCTCCTGTCACCCCCTCAAAACCCCATTCCTATAGAGGCTGTGTCTGCTCCCAGACCACCTAAAAGAAATCCACCAAAACTCAGTAAAAAACGAGTTGATCGTAAAAATTCCCAAAGAAAGAATAATGTAACCATTCCATCTGCACCAAAGAGTAAAACAATTAAATGTGGACTATTGAATATTAGGTCTCTCCTTCTAAGTCCCTGTTAGTGAATGATTTAATTATTGATAAACGCATTGATTTGTTTTGTCTCACAGAAACCTGGTTACAGCAGGAAGAATACATCAGTTTAAATGAATCAACCCCCCCGAGTCATACTAACTGTCAGAATCCTCGAA